>VXBD01007208.1:203448-274129 GCA_013399975.1 Indicator maculatus
ACGGCTGCCGCCCGACAAGGGCTGCTTCGCCAGAGGTCGCCGTGGGTAGCGCCGGGTGGGCTCCCAACGCTGCCATCACCCGCGGGTACTCTGGGTGAAAGATGAAGGGACCTACCCCGGGGAAGGCTCGCCAGAGGCGGCGTGCGGCACCTGGCCGCTGCGCCGGCTGCTGCCAGCACCCGTGCCCGTCGCCGCGCTCGTCGTGTCAGTGGGGGTCGTGCCGGAACCGTCCTGGCAGGGTCCATGGGGGAGAGGCGCTGGGTTTGGGAGGAGAAAGAGGCTTCCCGGCGGTTGCCGGGAATTGTCTGCAGCGGTGATACCTTGGGGTTATGGGTGGAGGAAAAATTAAAAGATAGTTAAAGGTCCTCACAAAAATGCGTGAAGTTAGCAATGCTGAAGTGATCTGGCTGTATCCAGGTCTACGCATTCCGTCGAATGCCGTCTGCTCCATTCATTGTGAGTGCAAACACAGATGGAAATGCAATTATATGTTGATGTAGCTGAATAGTGCTTCAGGGTGAATATAGCAACTCGTTAAAAGTCATTTTATCCAGCTATGGCTGGGTACAGAGGATTGTAAGAATGTGTATATGTATATATATATATATATATATATATATAGGAAGGAGAGAGGAGAGAGGAGTTTGTTGTATGATATTGAAAAAGGTACAGAAAGGCAGAATCAGCATCTAGTGAGATCCATTATCCTGTAAGGAATTTCATCTGAACATTGTGCTCCAAACTAAAGATACAGCTACTAATGTCTTGTGTACTGTCATGTGGTCCCTATGCCAGCTACTGAAGTACCATGGAGAAAATAATATTGTCTATTTCCTGTATATCTATTATTATAAAATAATTTTACATTAAAATGAGCTTTATCATCAATAATTCCTCATCCCCTCATGTCATGTTTTACTTCTAGCATCCAGAATAACCCCAGAATAAGTATTACAAGAATCAGACAAGACAGAAAATCTGATTTTATATGTATGGTTGCTTAGGAGAGTTCAGTTTATGGCATTTCATGGGGTAAATTAAAATATTTGTAACTGATAAATATTAATTCCCTAATACTGAGTGCTTTTTGGTTTATTTATAGAAGTTATGCTGCAGAGGAGTGGGCTATTGTGGCTTACTGTCTTAATAACCCTGTGGGTTTCCTCAAATGCTCAGGGTAAGTACTGACACTTCTAAACTAGATAGACTAACTCCCAAAGCTAAAAGCTGGTGTAAAACGTTGGCTTACCTGAGCTACACTAGGCAAAGTAATCATACCTGATTTTTTTTGTTTAGAAGTGCCTGGAACAGTAGTTGCTGGGGGTATTTTTAGTAGTTACATTTTACTACTGCTAAATGAAGATTCCCCAATAAGCAGGAAATTATTTAGAAATTAGTGATTAAAGTGTATATAATCTCACAAAGAGTTGCTATTATACTTTCCTTTGCAGTAGTGAAAATAGCATAAACAGAATCACTGAGTGGGGTGAACATTAAAAAAATACAGAGGTAGAGGAATAGACTTCTATAGAACAAATATAGGTAGAATGTAGATTGGCACAGTGCCAGCCCTCATTTACATCTGACTTCTTGACCTGATTCTTAAAACAGCAAACCTCTTCCTTCCTGCTGTCATGTGGTTACATGTCTTCTTATAATTTCATTTTTATTTATCTGGTAGTCAAAATGCAGAAATTGGTTCAGTGTCCTTATCCATTAAAAAAAAAAGTATTTAGTGAATATATAATTATATGCATCCATGCAGAGGCATATATATGACATACAGCATGTACATATACACAAGTATGTATTGTGTAGTACTAGAAAATATATAGTCATGTGTTTAGCAAACATATTTGTACATACAGACATAGAAAGAGAGAGTTGTCATGTAAGTGAAAGTTACAGGTGCAAAATAAGATACACCTGCATGCTTGTAGAAAATATTCTGTTTGTGGAAGTGGGAATGCACTGGGTTTACTCTGGTCATCTTTATGACTCATATAATTGCACTTTCTATGTATATGCATGAAGGGTTGTTTCTTTTAAAGACTTCTTGTTGACGCATTGTCACACACTGTTAACTTTTTCAGATGGTGACAAGGAAGAGGAGACTACCTTTGATTTACTTCAAATCAGTAACATAAACCGAAAAACAGTTGGAGCAAAATTGTTTCGAGGTCCAGACCCCACTGTCCCAGCGTATCGTTTCATTCGATTTGACCACATACCTCCATGTAAACCAGAGAAATTAAAAAAGATTGTGAAACTCATACGACAGAATGAGGGCTTTATCCTTTCAGCCACCCTGAGACAGGACAGGCAATCTAGAGGCACTATCCTTGCTTTAGAGGGTCCTGGAATCAGTGAGAGGCAGTTTGAGATCATTTCCAATGGCCGGGCTAACACCCTGGACCTTATCTATTGGGCGGATGGTTTCCAGAATGTGATTTCCCTGGAGGATGTGGACTTGGCTGACTCACAGTGGAAGAACCTCACCGTGCAAATAACAGGGGAAAACTACAACCTCTATGTTGGCTGTGACCTTATTGACAGTTTCATCCTTGAGGAGCCTTTCTATGAGCAGCTGAAAGCAGAGAACAGCAGAATGTATGTGGCAAAAGGGTCCATTCGGGAGAATCACTTCAGGGTAGGTTACTTGGAGGAGCTCTGGTCTTTGGTGAGGTAAGAAAGTAAGTGCAAGTAGTTTGAGAAGGTGCAGTAGGTGCAGTCTTGGTCTCCCAATGCCTTTTGGATTTGTTGGGGTCACTGGTATTCCCAAGTAGAATTTCTCCAAAGTGCATTCTTGTTCATTCCTGGATATGTGCTGTGGGAATTTTAGGTTCTTGAAAGCAAAGGACTAGTAAAGTAAATTCTAGGTCCACGAAAACAGTACAAAAGCAGTTTATGGGTCTTCCTATGCCACCATCTACTTTCTTTTCCAGATGTAAGGTTTCTACATGTTGCATTTTTAGTGGTGATTTGTAGAGTTCTTTGGAATATATCTATTCAGTTCATAAGAGCCTGTCAATAGTTTTAAATTTTATTTGAAAAATTATGGAGCTGAAGCATGTGGTGTTAGTCCATCCCCTAACAGAATACCTTGGTTAGCTATTCCAAATTACTTTTCATTCAATTAAAAAAAAGACAAAATTGGAAAAAAAAAAGAACAACAAAATGTTGTGATCAGTCCTGTAAATGAGGGTTTTTAAAACATTGTTTCTCCTTTGTTTTAAAATGATGCAATTGCAAACTTTCTGCTTTTCCTATAGAATGAAAATTACCTCCTGTGTCATCAAGTGATGTGAAGTGGCCCAAATGCTTTAAGTATGGCCTCTTTTCCCTCACAGTTGAAATCGAACTTGAACTCATGGCTTCAAAATTTTCCGGAAGCCCTTTCTTTCTCATCTATCTAGTGCCATCTGGTTGTTAGCTGGAGCATGACATGCTGGAATGTGGTTCGGTTTTGGGAGGGAATCCGGAAGTTCTTGCCCACAGCCTCTCCATTCTTACCTCCATGACTAAGTTTCTCCATCAGATGTGATCTTAAAATTGGTTCTGGAACTGTACGTTTAAGTGGGCCACTGACATAACCTGTTCTCAAAATAAGGTTTTTCTTTGATTTTTTTTTTTTTTTTTCATGAAATAGATGACAGTCTGGTTTTTTAGTGTTGCTTCAGGATAGTGTCAGCTCAGTTGTGGAGGCAGTGGAGTGTGGTATATGGAGATGACTGGCTAAAAATGGAAGTGTGATGGGGCAGAAATTTCATAGGATGGCTTGGACCTTGTGGTGAATGTCTCCTGTAACTACAGTCTAAAACACCTCCTATAAAAATGGAAATAGGAGCTCATAACTGATTAGTAACTTTTATTGCTACTTATTTCAGAACATACCTTATTTTGTTGCTTATAAAATTAAAATGTGTATAAAAAAACTAAACATTTGGGTTGTTTTAATGCGTGTCAAGTTTAATGCCTTTTAGATTGCATTTTACTTATTTACTTCTGGCTGAATTCAGTCAGTAGCAGAGCAGTAAGACAGATCAGTTATTAGTTACTCCCAAATTGATCTGGTTTTTTTTTTTAATTATTTTTCTTGTTATTATTACAGGGTCTTTTGCAAAATATTCACTTAACCTTTGATACTTCAATAGAAGATTTTCTGCGTAAAAAAGGATGCCAGAGAAGCCAGTCAAGTAAGAATTTTTTTATCCCATGCATGCTGTTCAATTAACTCTGAAAATGAGAAATGTCAAAAGTGACATATTATTCCAAGACCATGCAACAGATCCCTTTGAAATGAAAAAGAAAGTGTGTATTTTGTAGCTATGTTGAAATACTGCTTCTACTCTCTAGCATACTATTTTAGTTTGTATTGGCTAGGAATGTAACTCTGAGCCTCTGTTTTTAAGTTAGGGGACAAGCTATCAAGCAAGAAATTAATAGAAATAGAAGGAAAAATGCATATGTCTGAAAACACCTACATTTTTTTCATGAGTTTTCTGTGATTCTTTGAGCATAGGACTAGTAATGTTGCTTCTGAATTCTGCTCCTGACTTTCAGTGTACCCATAAACAAATCTGCAAGTCTTAAAGACACTGGATTCCTCAGCAATACACTTGACTGAAAGAGGTTTGGGGTTTGAATCGCAAAGTACTGTTAATTAAGACAACCTAAGGAAAAATAAGAAATAAAGCAGAGAGGTATGGAAGGCATGTATGTGACAGGTTAATGTTAGTCCAGTTCATACTGACCTCACCAGGAGGGAAGCCCTCAGTGTGTGGGAGTATATTGGACTCATCATGAAAGAGGTTTGAAAATGTGTCAAGTATGCACTAAGATTTTGTACTTGAGCTCACATTTGGTGCTGGCTATTTTACTTTAACTGGCAAGAGCTCAGTCAGGAATGAGAGACAGTAACTGAGTCTATCAGAGGAATGTGGTGGGTGCAGAAGGCAGTTGGGACTTCAGCTGTCTGAAGAGCTGTTATTTCTGTTACTTAGATAAAACATATGACATACAGCAAATCAGTTAAGCAGACTGTGCTCAGCTTTTTCCCTCATCATGCAAAACCCAGAAGTTAAGCAGTAGCAGGTCTTGACTTCTTGACAGAGTACTGAGATTTTCTAATGAAAATGGTCTATAAGATATGTAAATCTGTATATGTATATGTATGTATATGTGTATACACAACTCTATATAGATATATATGCACAAAAAATTAAACTGAGCTCACCAATCTGTTTTTAAATCTTAGTGAATGGTGTTAGTTATTTCATACATTCCAGAAGTGCAGGAGCTCAGACTAATTGTGTGAATGTGTTAGAAATAAGTCATGTAGGCTGGAATAGAAGTGGTCTTAGATGGCACAGGCCAGAAGAAATGCCCTCATTTCTTGGTTGTCATTTCTCCCAGCCAAGCTGTTTTCTGTACTCAGAAACTACTGATTACTAATTTTCAGCATTGTTAGTGAAAGAAGATGCTTGATGAGCAGAAATACAGCAGGAAAACAGAATGTGTTGAAGAGAAGTGTAGTTTCAGGAAGGATGCAGTTCAGCTATCCTACTTCATATACCAGTGAAAACAAAATTCTCAGAACTTGAGGTAGAACCTTGAGGGCACATTCATCTGTCGGGCAGAACAGTCTCAGCCAAGAGAAGGGGATCCTAGGTGTAGAAAGATTAAACCATCAAAATCAGACAGCATTTACAATTGTTTTATATTATTATTGGTTCATACCACAAAAGTAAATAGGGTGACCACATTTTTTTTTTGAAATATCACCAACTATAAATGAGATGTTACTGTACTTCTGCTATTAAGAGGGAGCTGAAAGGGATAATTGAGTTCTGTGTGCTGATAGGTGCCTCAGATGTTGCAGCTATAACCAGCACATAATATTTTCTTACTGGGTTTTTTTTTGTCTCCTCTATCAACTACAAAATTTTCAGGTACAATAAATTATACAGATTTGGGTTTTTGTTTGTTTGTTTTATGCTTCCTGGGATGTATTTGGCAAATAGTTCAATCCACAATATTTTTACTTCTGCTTTACAACACCAAGAGAATACTACAAGATGAAAATTACTTGTGCAGGAGCAGAAGAGGACTAATAGAACACTCTGGCTTGAGGCCACCAAAATGACTTGAGAGGCTTTTTATGTCCATGGCTGATTTGCTGGCATTGCTTATACAACTCCATTACCACAGCTGAAAAGCCATGGGTGATGCGTTATTGACCAGAAAACACATATCCTCCCATTTCGATGGCCTTGTTGTCATTTTGGTAACTTGTTGAGCTGAGGTACAGGCACTAAAATACCACGTGTAAGTGTCCCATAACAGTAGGGTAGATGTTACCAGCGAAGTGCCCTCAGCTGCTTTTCCAGAGAGAAGACTATGTTTCCTACTGTATTTTTCATCCTAGTGTCAGAATGTGAGATATGGTGAAATGGTAGTGTGGGATTGACGTTGGGTTGATGTCAGGAAGGTTTCTTCCGTAGTGTGGTGGCTGCCAATGCTTTAGGGAGGACTTATATGCACTGGGTAGAAGAGATGACAAAACCACACCTAAATAGGCAGATCAAGAAAATAACTTCAGCTAGATCAACAGAATGACTTTTGCATATGTGGAAGGATGCGCATTCTGCTCTTCTGTTTTCTCACTTTAAATATCATCATGTGGTCCTTAGGAAATTAGCAGGAAGCCAGCCGCAGAGAGCTGATTTCCCAGTGATCCTAGGCATCTTCTTTCAGTCATTGCCAAGTACCAGTAGGAAGTGTGGATTTAGTTCTTCTAGCATAGTTTTGGTTTATGTTTCCTACTGAGATTGCAGCTTTATTAAATGTCCTCAGAATGTTCCGGTCAAGGCACACTCCATGTTGGCCTGAAAAATATGAAATTAATGACCTGAGAAGTGCTGTGGGGGAATCTGAGAAACCTAGTGTTTCAGTGTGGTAGGAAAATTACATACTTTCCAAGGAATCAAAAAGCTGACTTAAACAGTTATGACACAGACAGTTCTGATCTGTTATGTGATATATCAGTTTTCTCCTATCCTGTAAAGGAAGCTGCACAATTGCTTCAACTCTGGAATACTGTGAACGTTTTTTTGGAGACCTTGTCTAATAGCAGAATCTTTGTAGCTAATTTAAAATCACATCAAGCCAATAAAGTTTAAGTATGGTTGAGTGGTTGAAAAGTAATTATTTAATGTCATCTGATGGGCTGATTCTTTGTTCTTTTGGTTTTAGCCTTTGCTCTCATTTTCATTGCTTGTCTGTTTAACACTTATGTAGTCAAGCATCAAAGTGAGCACTCAAAAGTTTTGAAGCAGTGCCACATTCTCTGGCTTGTCAACACTGAATGGCATTGGAATGTTTTGAAGCATACATTTTATGGCACACAATTTCTTCTTTTTAAGTTGCTATATCATTTCTTCTCCTTTCTGTTTGGTAACCTTGAGTTATTACAACATTACTAAATTAGGTAAACTAAATCTTTGAGAGAAAGGGAATAGATTTCTGTCTAGCTGATACCAGATTTGTGTGTACCATGGAGTCCTTAAAGAAAGCTTCCATAGAATCCATAAGATGTTTACATGGTGGAGAGTTCAATGCTTAACAAAACACAGACTTTTATTTAGTTATCTGAGTTTTTTTTTTTATTAATTACTGCTGATTCTTTCTGCTATATTATTTTTCAAGAATTACCATAGGTCTTTTAAATTGGTACCAGAAAATGTCCAGTTTTCCTGTATAATGCATGAAAAGGTCTCTTTTAATTATGATCTGCTTGAGGGACAAGTGTTTAGACTGACAAATCAAATATTCAGCCTGATCTTAGCTTAACCTCCATTTAAATTCAGAATTAAAGTATCGCTATAGCAGCTCCTCTGAGTTTAACACCAGGTTATGCAACATATAGCAGCCCAGAGTCTAGAATAAATTGTATAATGGTCCAGCTAACCATTGAATTTATGAGCAGAGCAAGGACAATGACTTTCTGCCTATTTCTTTGCCATGAGAAAATGTGATAGGTTCTGAAAAAAATCTGAAGCCTTTCCTGGCTCTGACCAGATAAAAAGGGTTTGCCTTTTTGATAGTCCATCCTTTTGTTACACTTTCTTCATAAATTAGTGTGTTGCAGTGCCAACAATGTTTTGGAGGGAGAGCCCTGTGAGACAGCTTTGCTCTTAGTTTTGAAAAGGAAAAGCCTGCAATTGGAACCAGCTGACATGTAACCTCTCTCTTTTATTCATGGGTATAATCTAGCATGAAGCTGTGCCAAAATACATGCATTTAAATCCTACCGATGGGTGACAGTCTGTGATTTCAGCAGGAATCTATAATCCGTGGAAGAACTTTGTACATGATGCTCATCTCTTTACCTCTCTTGCTACCAGCTGAAGTGAACACCATCAATGAGAGCACAGAAATCCTTCACTTGAGCCCTGCTGTCACAACTGAGTATGTGGGTGAGAAACCAGAGAAGAAGGCTGAGTTCTGTGACCGCTCCTGTGAAGAGCTGGGAACGATGTTCACGGAGCTTACAGGCCTGCGGATCGTGGTGAACAACTTAGCTGATAACCTCCAAAAAGTGGTAGGTACCTGTAAGTCTGAAGAACTAAAAGAGGTGTGCTGCACAGTGCTCTTTCTTTGTTTCATACCAGAGACAGTTAATGGAGATTTCTGTATGTACCTTTTAGTAAATCTACATAATGTAAGGATGACTTACATTTTCAAAGTGATAGATTAGGTGGTTTGAGAGTATAACATTTCAATGAAGACTTGGTTTTCATAGACTTGGGTTAAAAGAGGTTTCTTCAGGTTTGGAAATTAAGAGCTAAGAAACTCAACCTTGCCATGTACTCTTAAATTGTTGTTACTTACCATGCTTATACCATTTAAGAGTACATCAGCATGTGACTGCACAGGGTATCTAAACTTTAAGTAAATATATGGGATTTTCATAGTTGAAGTATGATGGTGACATTTTGCTGAAGTTTGCTCCTCTTCTTACTTGGAATCAGTTCATTCCTTCTGAGGAGAGTTTATTACTATGCCATATGTCTCAGGACTAAAATCCCATCTAAAGATGACCTGTATTAGAGGAAAGCAAAAATTATAAGATCAGATCTCCCTTAGTATTGTGTTTGGACTACTGTCTGAAGGATTGCTATGCATTATTGTGGTACCTAAGATAATCTTCTTTAAATACATAAATATGTAAAAATATACTACTTTTATAATAGAAGAATTAAACCCAGTAACGTCTCAGTATTGTTTCTTCAGAATGGTTTGCCCACAAATTGCATTTTTTGTTTTCTTTGAATTTTTTTTTCTTTACATTCCTTCTAGTCTGAAGAGAACCAAATTATGTGGGAATTGATTGGGCCTAACAAAACACTGAAGAACCAATCAGTATGCTGGCAGGATGGCCGTGTCTTTGCCGACAATGAAAGCTGGATTGTAGATAGCTGCACCAAGTGTACCTGCCAGGTAAGGTGTTGGAAACATTGTTCTTTACAGAAATTGATAGTCAGTTTAAGCAAGCCCATCTTTCCAGGTCAGGTCACATGTACTCAGAGCTTGGTCCAGATGTACTGATATTGATAAAAAGTAGCCCCCAAAATCAAAGAATTTCCACACATGAAACTTGCCTCTGTGCACAACCATAAATATGTTGCTTCCTTTGCCTGCAGGATTCCAAAATTGTGTGCCATCAAATCACCTGCCCGGCAGTCTCCTGTGCCCATCCATCTTTTGTTGAAGGTGAATGCTGTCCAGTCTGCTCTCACTGTGAGTATTTAGCCAAAGAGAAAGATACTCTTTGGCAATACTTAAAAATCACTACTAGTGTGTTAGAAAGGTCAAAACAAGTAAGAGGGCAAGGTAAGTAAGATCACATATCAGTTATATATGTATACAGAGATCATATGAAGTAACTTGGCTGTTTAATGTTACCTTCTGGAGAAGATGGTGTCTCTTTAGTGACTGTTTAGAAATAAGCTGTTAATGTGCCTATCTAAGCTGAACATTAAAGGTTAGATTCGTACTCTTGCTCGGTTGTCTTTTCCAAGCCTGGACATTCTGATTTTTGTTAATTTGCAGTAGCACTCTGCACTGTTGCTTCTTTTCCATACTGCTTGGTTAAAACAGACTGATGTAGGTTAGGACGTCCTGTCTATTTGAACAGAATGCTTAAGTTCCAGATCCAGTTATTTTTCCTCTCTGTTATTGTCCTTCTGGCATTCTGTTTTATTTTGTCTCTGTCACATATCTGCTTTTGGTGAAATGTAGGGATGCCGCAAGGCCCTCTTGGAATTAAATCTGTCAAAAAATAACAAGAGCCCTCTTCAAGTACATTACAGAATCACCAAATCACAGAACTAACCAGGTTGGAAAAGATCAAGTCCAACCTATCACTCAACACAATCTAATCAACTAAACCGTGGCACTAAGTGCCTCATCCAGTCATATTTTAAACACTTACAGGGATGGTGACTCCACCACCTCTCTGGGCAGCCCATTCCAATGGCCAATCACTCTTTCTGTGAAGATTTCTTCCTAACATCCAGCCTAAACCTCCCCTGGTGTGGCTTGAGACTGTGTCCTCTTGTGGTTGCCTGGGAGAAGAGACCAACCCCCACCTGGCTACAGCCTCCCTTCAGGCAGTTGTAGATGGCAATAAAGTCTCTGCTGATCTTCTTCCTCATCAGGTGAAACAACCCCAGCTCCCTCAGCCACTCCTCATAGGGCTTGTGCTCCAGCTCCCTCACCAGCTTTGTTGCCCTTCTCTGGACACATTCGAGCATCTCAACATCTTTCTTAAACTGAGGAGCCTAGAACTGGACACAGTACTCAAGGTGTGGCCTAACCAGTGCTGAGTACAGGGGCAGAATGACTTCCCTGTTCCTGCTGGCCATGCTATTCCTGATATAGGCCAGGATGCTATTGACCTTCTTGACCACCTGGGCACAATGGTGGCTTGTATTCAGCTGGCACATTAGCAGGAAAAAGAACACCAAGCAAAATGTGGGCCTGCTACTGAATGAGATGGGTGACCTGGTGATAAAGGATACAGAGAAGGCAGAATTACTGAATGCCATCTTTCCTTCAGTCTTTACTGCTAAAGTCAGGCCTCAGTCCCCAGAGGTAACAGAGAAAGTCTGGAAGAAGGAAGATCAGTTAAATAAACTGGTTATGCCAAGTCCATGGGTCTTGATGCGATGCACCTGTGAGTGCTGGGGGAGCTGGCAGAAGTCATTGCTGGGCCACTCTCCATCATCTTTGAAAGGTCCTGGAAAACATATGAGGTTTCTGAAGACTGGAGGAAAGCCAGTGTCACTCCAGTATTCAGTAAGGGCAAGAAGGAAGACCCAGGAAACCTCACCTCATCTGTGGAAAATGGTGGAACAGCTCGTTCTCTGTGTCATCTCAAAGTATGTGGAGGAAATGAAGGCTATCAGAAGTAGTCAACATGAATTTGCCAAGGGGAAGTCATGTCTGGCTAATATGATAACCTTCTACGAGAGCATGACCAGATGGATAGATGAGGGAAGAGTAGTGGATGTTGCCTACCTTGACTGCGGCAAGGCGTTTGACACCATCTCTCTCAGCATCTTCATAGGCAAGCTTAGGAAGTGTGGGTTAGATGAATGGATAGTGGGGTGGATTGAAAATGACTGAATGATAAAGCTCAGAGGTTGTGCTCAGTGGCACAGAGTCTAGTTGGAGGTCCATCACAAGTGGTGTTCCCCAGGGATAAGTGTTGGATTCGGTCCTGATCAGTATATTCATCAATGACTTGGATGAAGGGATAGAGTGTATCCTGAGCAAATTTGCTGATGATGAAACTAGGAGAGTTTGCTGAGACACCAGAAAGTTGTGCTGCCATCCAGTATGACCTGGAGAGGCTGCAGAGTTGGGTAGAAAGTAACCTTATGAAATCTAAGGACGGCAAGTGTAGGGTACTGCACCTATGGAGGAATAATCCTTTGTATCAGTACAGGTTAGAGGCTGATCTGCTGGAAAGCAGCCCTGTGAAAAAGGTCCTGGGAGTCCTGGTGGACAGCAGGATGACCATGAGTCAGCAACGTGACTTTGTGGCTAAGCGGGCAAATGGTGTCCTGAGATGCATCAAGA
This sequence comes from Indicator maculatus, assembly GCA_013399975.1. Lineage (NCBI taxonomy): Eukaryota > Metazoa > Chordata > Aves > Piciformes > Indicatoridae > Indicator > Indicator maculatus. The sequence continues at coordinate 215,596 of VXBD01007208.1, forward strand.
AGAGTGTGGCAAGCAGGTCAAGGGAGGTTCCACCCCCCTCTGTCCTGCTGTGGTAAGGCCTTATCTGGAGTGTCCAGTTATGGGCTTCTCAGTTAAAAAATTACAGGGAACTTCTTGAGAAGGGACGCCAAAGGGCTACAAAGATCATTGGGGGACTAGGACATCTCTCTTATGAAGAAAGGCACAGAGAGACTTGAGGGTTTTTAGCCTAGAGAAGAGGAAGATCTTATCAATGCTTATAAATACTTGAAGGGTGGGTGTCAGGAGGATGGAGCCAGTCTATTTTCAGTGATGCCCAGTGACAGGACAAGAGGTAGTGGGCACAAACTTGAACGCAGGAAGTTCCATATAAACACGACGAGGAGCTTCTTTACTTTGACAGTGGTAGAGAGTTGAAACAGGGTGCCTGTTCTCTGGAGTCACTCAAAACCCACGTGTGTGCTGTCCTCTGTAACCACCTCTAGCTGAACCTGCTCTGGCAAGGGGATTGGACGAGATGATCTCCAGAGGTCCCTTCCAGCCTCTTTTGTTCTGTGACTGTATGCTTTGCTCATGAACTTCAACAGTCTGTTCCACATTCAAGACAGCATTGCAGGCTGTAAACTAGACTTTGGAGTGACAACAGTTTTAATAATTTCAGTGATTAAGTGACTTCAGTGTGGTTAAGTATATTTCACTGTCTTCTAGGCATGTTTGCTATAGAATAAAATGCTTAAGTGTTCTAAATAAAAATGCATTGGAATATACTTGAGGTTTTTTTGCCTATTCAGAGCATATTCTTACAATGTGCTCTAGGGAGATTCAGACTGGATGCCAGAAAAAAAAAATCACCATTTGAACTATTAGACATTGGAATAAACTCCCAAGGGAGGTGGTAGATCCCCCCACATTGAACAGTTTCAAGGCCCAGCTTGACAGGGTGTTGGGCCATCTCATTTAAACTATATTCTTATCCTGAAAGGTTGGACTAGATGATCCTTGAAGTCCCTTCCAACCTGGTAGTCTATGAGTCTATGAAAACATGTTTACTGTTGTGTTCAGAGATAGGGCTACATCTCGTCATACTGACCCATATTCTGAAGTCAAAGGCACTTAGGACTCCATTTTTTTGCTCAGTCCATTATCCATTCTGGAGATAAGATGTCATTTTTCCTCAAAAAGTCAGTGCTTTGTACAAACATCGCACACATCTTCATGAAGATCCAGGATTATTGGACTAACCTCTCATTACATTTAACTGTAATTCCCTAACTTCAGTGCACCTTGGGAAAGCAAAAATAGAAAGAGAGAAATATAAAGGACAAAGTAAACATTCTACAGAAAGAGAAGTGAAAAATCTTCTGAACAGGGGAGGAGAGCAACTTTGAGTGCTAAGCACTTTTTCTCACCATTCGCTCTGCAGCTGATGACAGTGAGGAAGGCTGGTCACCGTGGTCAGACTGGACAAAGTGCTCAGTTACCTGTGGCTCTGGGACTCAGATGCGAGGAAGGTCATGTGATGTCACCAGGAGTGCTTGTACAGGACCACACATCCAGACAAGGATGTGTAGCTTTAAGAAATGCGACCATCGCAGTAAGTAATAGAATGTCTTCATTTTTAAAATGTTCTTTGGACCTCTAAGCAAAAACAAGCTTAATCTGGATTTCCTATGAACACTCACTAGTTGGGACGGTATTTGAGCACTAATATAATAATCGTGGAAGGCTTCTGCAAAATATCAAACCACTTTTATATCTGAGGTGCCTAAAAAATCATACTCTGTCTCCAGAACTGCAGCTAATACTGTTGCAAGTAGCTGCTAAATCCAGGCTATGATGGTACTTAATGCTATTGCTGAAGCTACTAGATGTCCAAATGTACATATTAAAGAAGTGCTTCTTTCATTGGAACAAGTCTATTTCTAAGTAAAGTATCTAACATCCGTGTTAGCCGTATGTTGATCACTGAAGTTCGTAAGAAAACTACTTGAACGCCTGAGCTGACAATGATGGGTTTTGTAACTGGCAGTGGTAGGAAAGATGGGGCATCCATCAGATGGAACAAGGGGCTTAATTAGAAGGTTAACTTCACAAGTGAGAGTTCATGTTACTTCTGCAGGCGGACTAAATCCATGAGTTTTGCTCTTTTCTCTGTCAGTACGTCAGGATGGTGGCTGGAGTCACTGGTCTCCCTGGTCTTCCTGTTCAGTTACCTGTGGAGTAGGAAATATCACCCGTATTCGCCTCTGCAATTCCCCTGTCCCACAGATGGGTGGGAAGAACTGTGTGGGAAATGGACGTGAAACAGAGAAGTGTGAGAAAGTTCCATGTCCAGGTATGTCTGTGGTCTTGAAACCAAGGTGATGCAATAATATTGCAGCTCAATTTCTTGTCTTTATTCAGGCCTAAATTACAGTGAATTTCTGTGATGGAAAATATAAATTACAGTTTAGGGGTGAAATAAGACACAACGGTGCTTTTAAAATGAAGACAGTAACAGAATCAGAGATTTTGGAAACCTCCTAAGTTGTGATTTGACTTTGAACATTGAGAGTTTGAGATATTCTGGTTTTGTAAATTAGTAATTTATCTCTGCATATCAAAAATACAAGCACTTTTTATCTAAAATGAAGCTTTTTTTTCCTTTATGTATCCTCCTTCATTCTCTCCTCTCTTCAGTCTTGTCTTTCTACTTATAAGAGGAACCTGAAGCTGATGTCAGGCTTCTAGCCCAATAGCCCTTAAATAGCTATGCACACTTCATCTGTTTTTTGATCTACCTGTGCACGTGAAGCTAGTGAAAAGGTTATTTACTCAAGGACATACATCACTGCCCTTATGCTTTTTTTTTTTTTTTACAATACCAAGAACAAACACAAGTTTGTCTCACAGATGTTTGTATTTCAAGAAAATTCAAGATTAACGACAGGATCAATAGAGTTGTACCAATATAAAATATGCAGAAGAATCACTGAAACAAGTTGTTTAAACTGAGTCAAGCACTGTTACTGAAGATAACACTGATGAATTAATTAACAAACCAAAAATAATAGCTGCAGTCTTATTGAGCATACCATTGCCATTAAAAAAGCCAATGAGCTAAGGTTTGGCTCAGCAGAAATTTGTATCCTGTGGTCCCACCCTGCTTTCAGTACAAAATGAAAGCTTATTTAGAGAGCTTTGGAGACACTGTGTTTTTTTGATCAACTGAAATGAAAATACACTGTGGCAGTGTGCAGGCCCTGTTGTTTTGAATTACTGGCCAAAAAAATGCCTATAAAGCAGTTGGATATTTTTTATTTGTTTGTTTGTTTCGAAATACTGCTAGCTCAGGGTAAGGCTTTGTCAATGTCTTTCTTCCTGTGTACATAGTGAGAAGCTATCTCCAGTAAGGGATCTGAAGAAAGGGTTGTTGTTACCGTACATTGCCTGTGATGCTTTTCTCCTCTCTTCTGCATGTGCTAGTGAATGGCCGGTGGGGTCCTTGGTCTCCATGGTCTGCCTGCACTGTTACCTGTGGAGGAGGAATTCGTGAGAGGTCTCGCCTCTGTAACAGTCCAGAGCCGCAGTATGGAGGAAAACCATGTGTGGGGGATACCAAGCAACATGATATGTGCAATAAGAAAGATTGCCCCATTGGTTGGTATTCAGTCATTCTTTATTCAGTTTGAGCAATTATTATTGCTATTATGGATAATTGTGAATTGACACCAAAAAAGCACAATCTAAGTATTTTGGATGCTGTTTAAGTCAGTGAACAAGGATGCATTTCTTAAATAGGGCCTCAGTATGCTGTAATTTATTCAATTGGATGTAGCAATGTGTAGTATTTTCATATTAAATGCATTTAATGTACTGCTGATTTAATAACCCTAATTCTAAAGAGTTTTATAAAGGTGTGTTGCATGAGATGTGATTTAAGTTAATGAACAGAAAATACCTATTTCTTAAGTGCTTATGCTCCTGATTAAATTTACATTTTTATGTGTCTTTACCAGATGGATGTTTATCAAATCCTTGCTTTCCTGGAGCAGAATGCAATAGTTACCCAGATGGGTCTTGGTCATGTGGACCATGCCCTGCAGGGTACCTTGGAAATGGTACTGTCTGTGAGGATCTTGATGAGGTATTGACTTTGTTCCTATTAACATCAGGAAATCACTGTGAAATTTTCATTATTTGGGAATTACACAACCATTTAATGGTTTCTTGTTTTCTTTTTTCTTTCCTGCAGTGTATAGCTGTGTCAGATGTTTGCTTTAAGGTGAATCAGATCCATCGCTGTGTGAACACAAATCCAGGATTCCACTGCTTGCCATGTCCTCCACGCTATAAAGGAAGTCAGCCCTATGGAGTGGGGCTGGAAGTTGCCAAGACAGAGAAGCAAGTAAGTGATGTTGAAAAGAATTTGATGACTTTGAGTAATTTGCACCTCAAAATATCTGTGAAGGGAAGCATGTGAAATAGTTAACTGCTGTTCCAGGGTATTTTTGGTTTAAGTAACAAAAAAGCCCTGAATTTGAGGTTGTTGTTTTTTTAGTTTGTTTGGGTTTGGCTTTTTTGTTGTTGCTGGGTTTTTTTGTTTGTTTATTTGTTTTGGTTTGGTTTTTTAAGAGTTTTATTTTCTTTACACATCATCACAGTTGTATCAAATGAGTGTAAAGTGCGACCAAGCATTCCCATGCTTTGAACTTCTTTCTCTCAGGTGCATGTGCCTCCTGTGGGGATTGCAAATTGATTAATCAGGATTGCTCTGTCCATAAGTACAACACTGTTGATGTGCTTGTCATCAGACATGTATTTGAGGATCTCAGGTAGCTCTATTAGGCCAATGCCTATCAGTATTGAAGGACAGAATGAAGTGATAGGGAATACTATGGTCTGATAGACAAGACAAAAATGCTAAAAAGAATGTCATGGGATGACATCTCTGTGTTGCTGTTGAATCAGTCTGTGGTTAGTTCAACATGTGAAATCTAAATGTCAATCATCTCTGTAAGATTCTCAGATACTGTCAGTGAAAATAAGCAAAGTGATGAGAAAGACATAATAAAACCCATTAGGTTCTCTGATTTAAGAAAACAAGGTAGTCCATGTATGCTGACAGGCAGAACACTAAAGAAAAGCAGTGAGTACAGTCTACTTTCTGTTGCAGTTAAATTCTGGCAATGAATAACATCTGGAAAAAGGGCAGAAAGAGTTCTGAATTTGTTAATCACTTTAATTGTTTGTTGATTAATGTCCAATTTTTCTTGTGGTTTGTTTTAATTATTTTCCTTGTACACATTGTCTGGAATTGTGAAGTGACGGAGCAATATGACTTATTAAATACAATTAAAAGAATGTTCCTGTCTTTAGGCACCTAAATAATTAGCCTGGTTTTGACAAAGTTGAGTTGCAAAAGACTGACTGCAAATATCACTGGGTTTCAGTGAGTGTTTTGTCTGTCACAGGTCTGTGAACCTGAGAATCCATGCAAAGACAAGACACACACCTGCCACAAGTCTGCAGAGTGCATCTATCTGGGCCATTTCAGTGATCCTATGTACAAATGCGAATGTAGAACAGGTTATGCTGGTGATGGACGCCTCTGTGGTGAAGATTCAGATTTGGATGGCTGGCCTAATAATAACTTGGTCTGTGCTGCTAATGCAACTTACCATTGTGTGAAGGTAAGCAAAAGAAGATGGTAAAAATGCTGTGGCATAAACAAATTTTATCTCTTTTTTTCTAAATAGTTGTGAATAAGACTTTTCAACATCAAGCTGGTGGTTGCTTCCATTAAGCTTTGACCGTTACAGCCTGTGCATTTTCTAGGAAATGTTGTGCAATGTGTGTTCCCTTAATGCTAGATCCATTATAGAATTCTCAGAATGAAATCCAGAGTCCTGTGCTTTGGATTTCTTCCTGCTCAGAATACACAGAAAATTGGGATGCTTGTGAATAGAGTTAGTGTATCAAGCAGGAGCTGCCTGAAGCCCAGGTGTGGTGCACACAGCTAGTGAGAAATAAACAGGAATCTCTGGGCACAGGTGGGTATGAAATCCTAGCTGCAAGGCTTGTAGGACACTGACAGCCACATAAGGTCTACAGTTCTAAATACTTTCTTGAGCTACTCTGTCTTTTTAAAGAGTTAAGCAGGTCACTCTGAAAATAATTTCTTGCAATAGAAACCTAAGAGAGGAATGAATATGAGTAATTAGACAGTGGATTTCTCCTTATTGCAAAAGCTCAGTGGAAGAGGGTCAGAAATGTAGCCTCTCTTACCCTTCAGAGATGTGGAGTCCCAGTTCACACCCTCCTGAGAGTAATGGCCTGCCTGCCACCATTGGCTCTGGACTTGGCTGGGCCTGTTTTCTGGTCTTGCTGCTGCAGCTGTGCTGCTATAGTTAAAAATGAAAAATTGATACACCAGGGGAAAAAAAAAGCCTCAGGGAGCCTAAAACTGGTGGAGTGTAGGTTTAGCAGTGGGTGTCTATCATAGTATATTCCCTAGGACCTGGTTCTGAGCTCATCTGAAGCATGCCCTTAAATCCTCCTCAGCTCCATGGCCTGAGGTTCTATTCAGTAGAAACTGTTCAAAAAATGGGAAGCCCTCTGGGATGTCTCATCTCGATGCAGGTACACTGCTCTCCAAAACCAGAAATTTGTTCCAGGTCCACCAGTTTAACAGTGGCCCAAATAGCTGAGGGGTGAAGGCAACCACTCTAACAGGCAGTTCTGTGGATCCCTGTTCTAAACAGTGGTCTCACTGATGGTTGAGTGACAGGCACAATACAGAGGGGCATATACTCTTTGCAGCAGCAAATGTGAACTTTATCTGAGCAGAAGGCATAAGTTTTAAACACCTACCCATTGGACAACTGACAACACTGGATCACCAACATGCTTTCACTTCAGCAAGTGCTCAAGTGTTTTGTTGAATTGATCGTAGCTACAAGAGCAATGCTGTCCCACCTGATGTTTTCAGAAATATTTTTTCCACCAGACTTGAATAATTTTGGTTTCTCCTTCATTGTTAAAACAATATGTCTCTAAATTCTCAAAGTTCTAGCACAGTAAATTCTGCTTAAAAATGAGGAAAGAAATGCAAACATGACTGAGTTCTAGGACACCCCAGTGGTTAAAAAAGCACAAATACACATCAAGAAACTGAAAAAGTCTGAGAGAATCAGGAGTCAGTCAAACATAATCCACGTGGAAGTTGTGAATATGGCTCTATCAGCAGAAGGGTTTCAGACACTGATGGCAACTTGAGCATTGATCATTGATCTTCCTCACTGTAGCCATTGTGGATCCAGCCAATTCGGCAATTACATTTCATGTATTCTTTTTCAGTTCCTATCATCAGAATCTCTAACATGTTGGCTCAAGATGTAATGATTAGTTAATGCAAACTATTAGTTTTCATCAAAAATCCAACACAATGAACTCATCAGGAAAAAAAAAACATTTCCAAAGATTGATTCATGGGTTTTGTAACATATGTGTTGATCTAACAGACACAGGTACTACATTTAAGGGAACTCCCTGTTCCCCCCAAGAAACTCCACCTTAAAAATACCACATACTTTCAGGTTATGAAATATCCTAATTGAGTAATTCAGTTAAAAAAAAATAACTCAAAGCTTTTTTCTTTGAACTGATAAGGTTGAAAATTAACTTATTGTCTAATCAAAGTTGTAGGAATAAAGCAAGTAGTTGTAAATAACCATAATGAAAAATCTTATCGATATCTTTTAATGAAAATCTCTTTTTCATTCACATGAAAGTAGCATTTTTTTTTTTAAGAATTATTATACCAAGGCACAACTTTGTTAATAGATGAACCAAAGAAGTCTAGTGCATTTGTGCCTCAAGATTTCCCAAGCAGAAACTGTGATGTCTAACAATTCCTCCTTCTAATATCTGTGACTTTTAGAATGCACTGGTAGAATCTCTCTCATCTGTGACTGGCTGGAAAGCAGCCCTGAGGAGAGGGACTTGGGGGTGCTAGTGGACAAGAAGCTCAACATGAGCTGTCAATGTGCACTTGCAGCCCAGAAAGCCAAACAAATCCTGGGTGCATCAAGAGAAGTGTGGCCAGCAGGTCAAGGGAGGTGATTCTCCCCTTCTACTCAGCTCTGGTGAGACCCCACCTGGAGTACTGCATCTAGTTCTGGAGCCCCTATTACAAGAGGGATCTGGAGGTGCTGGAACATGTCCAGAGAAGGGCAACCAGGATGATCAGAGGGCTGGAGCACCTCTCCTATGAGGACAGACTGAAAGAGTTGGGGCTGTTCAGCCTGGAGAAAAGAAGGCTCCGAGGTGACCTTATTGTGGCCTTCCAGTATCTGAAGGGGGCCTACAAGAAAGCTGGGGAGGGATTTTTTAGGTTATCAGGTAGTGATAGGACTAGGGGGAATGGAATAAAGCTGGAACTGGGGAGACTCAGGCTGGATGTGAGGAGGAAGTTTTTCACCATGGAGTGGTGAGAGCCTGGAATGGGTTGTCCAGGGAGGCGGTTGAGGCCCCATCCCTGGAGGTGTTTAAAGCCAGGCTGGATGAGGCTCTGGCCAGCCTGATGTAGTGTGAATTGTCCCTGCCCATGGCAGGGGGGTTGGAACTAGATGATCCTTGAGGTCCTTTCCAACCCTGACTGATTCTATGATTCTATCTATCCCATTACCTCTTATTGCAAAATTTATTGGAACTTGCTGCCATGAAGTCACCATGTTACTACTTGATTTGTTTGAAACTGGATTAAATTCTATAGAGAATACAAGCAGAAAGAAAAACATACAGATATAAGTATACAATGTGATTGAGCAAGCTTCAACTAATTTCTTTAATTATTTAAAAAGGTGGGAGTTTGTGTGTGTGTGACTGGTGTTGAGTTGGTCATTCAGGGCTCTTCACATATATTTGGTAGACACACCATAAATATTTAGATTTTCATTGAGGCTTTTCACACTTAGCACAGATTTTTTTTTTTTATTATATTGTCTATACTCTTAGAGCTACTGCAATTGAAAACAGGGCAGTAAACCTTGCTATAATGTTCGTCTTCTTATGTTATGTATTACAAAAGAGTTATTTCTACACTGTATTGGCAGATTCAGTTTTGGTCTAGGATATGAAACATGAGACATAGTGAGAATAACAGAGTGGTTTTTTTATAGATGTATTTATTCTCAGCCTGTGATAGCATTGCAATCCTTTTTTTTTCTTTTTTTCTCTTTTACTAATTTTAGTAGTTTTGAAAGGAATATTAAAAAATTGGCAAGCTATTTCACTTCTTACTTTTTCAAGGTAACCTAAGAATTGATTGTTTAAAATAACAATTCTTTACAAAGAATTGGACAAAATAAAAAAAAACCCTGCCTTTTATTTTCAAAGTCATAGAAGCATGAGAGTGCAGAGGCATATTTTTCAAAACCCTTTCTTACAGTGTTCCACTTCATTGCCATGTACTACTTCATTCCAGTAACTTCTGTCAGAACAACTGTTTCTGGAGACCATCTCCTGGCTTATATTTTTATTATTCTGGCAACCAATCCTTGTAGTTTTATATGTAATCCTTGAACATACTTCATGAGTTGTCCATAAAAAGCTGATGTAAGAGGGCATCTGTGTGTGTGAGGGATGTGTATTTTCTGCTAGATAGTTTCATCTAAAATTTACTGGAAACATCCCTGTAGCAGAAGGAGAGCTGGGAAGTAGAATGAGTTGCAGATGTATTTCACTTACTTTACCATATGAAGGCATCACAAGAACTACTATCTTTGTCAGCAACCTGACTGTCACTTTAAAAAGTTTTTGTGATTGATTCTTCTGGTTTTACAGTCTGCCCAGGCAAGTTATTCTGTCATAAACATAATGTATTAATGATTTCTTTTGGCCAGGATAACTGTCCGCTTCTGCCTAACTCTGGCCAAGAAGACTTTGATAAAGATGGCAAAGGAGATGCCTGTGATGAGGATGATGACAATGATGGTGTCGAAGATGATAAAGTAAGAGGCATTTCTCTGTCTTCAGCACATTTAACCTAAGTATCTGGTTTTAAGGGAAACCATTACAATAGATAAGAGCTCTATTTTTCAGAAACTTTCAGCTAAGTTTGTCAGCACTGCCTTCCAGGAATGATATCAGATGCAGAATAAAGATGTGCTGGGTCAAAAGAGAGAAGCACTGTGCACAGCAAAGAAACAGGGGAACCTAGGGCTGAGTTATCTTCTCCATATTAGTTCTGGGTTCACTTGTGTACAGGAAAGCAATTTGATGGAAAGTGGTACTAGATTTTTATTTTGCAGTGGGAGAATGCTGTGGCCATTTTATTTGAAAAAGCTGGTAAATACTGTATCTAAGGTGTGCTGGAAACAAAATATGTTGAGCAATCATAACTATAAACACAGCTAACATCAAGGGAAAATGATAGGAGGAAAGTACCTAGCCTTGTCCATACCTTCCTCCTTTAGATATGCCAACAAGACTGAAATTCATTTATCTGCAGAGTCTAAAAGATAAGCAGTTAGTCTAAACCTGTTCTCCCTGTGCATTGAGCAAACGGACAGAGGCACCTCCAGACAGGCTTCACCCTGCCTTTCCTGAATTAGGATGCACTCACCCTAGTTGCTTTTAGGAATTTACTGTTCCTCTGCTCCCTTCAGAGGGAGCCTAAGGTTAGAACTGTGTTCATAGAGACTCTCTTTAGAGTATTTAAAAAAACGAAGAATAATTTGGTAAAACAATATAACTTAATACATGCATTTGAAAAAACATAGCCAGAAATTGTTTTATGAGCAGTATAAAAACATGAATTACCTCTATAGCTTGTCCCTGTGTGTGTAAACTGTATTTCCAAGGTATGTAAAATGTTGTGCTAAAAAAATTATTTCGTAGTAAATGGTTTTTGCTTTAGCAGGGGAAAAGTAGTTTAAAGATTTTTTTTTTTCCACATAATCTCCCTTCAGATTCAATGATGCTGGTGTAGCCCTTACTCCTTCTGCTTTGGTTTGGTTTTAATCTTCTTTGCTTTGCACGCTGAATACTTCTTTGTGCTTCTGCAGAAGTCTGTGTTTAATTTGGGGATGTATGAAATGAGAATTCTTGTTCTGGCAGACATTCAAATTAGGGACTAAACTGAAATGAATTTTTCAAAATTCTCTGCTTTTTGAAACTTTTTTAATCATATGCAATAGGACGCAACCTACTTAGAAGTCAATCTTTGTTTAAACTGAAAAATAAAAATACATGGTTTAGAAAGTGAGACTAGAGATACTAGTTTGTTTCAAAAAAGTCAGAATGATATTTTTTCTAAAAAAACTTAATACCCATTGGAGGTTGGCCTGAATTTACAATATACTCTGATTATTTTTTGAAACACACATGTACTAGTGATACACTTTTGTTGTAATATCTGAGTACAGATAAAATTTTAAATGCCTGTTGTAATCCTAGTGAGATACTGAACACATTTGACATGGCTTGTACAAAATCAAAATGACAATGAACCAGGCTGTCCAGGTGCTGCCCCATTACCACCAAGATTTTCAGTGTAGGTACAGCTTGTCCATTGAAAATATAGCAGATTCATAGTCTGGTTTTTTGCCTCTGTCCAAGATGAGCAGGAATAGTTACCACTTCATATTAAGCTTTCATGAGTTGCAATTTATATTCTGAAATGTTGTTTCTTCTTACTAGGACAATTGCCCGCTTCTGTTCAACCCTCGACAGTTTGATTATGACAAGGATGAAGTTGGTGACCGCTGTGATAATTGCCCCTATGTCCACAACCCTGCTCAGATTGACACAGATAACAATGGGGAGGGTGACTCATGTGCTGTGGATATTGATGGAGATGGTATGCTCTCAGTTTTTGGAATAAAGTGCTGTTCCACACCTACAACTTGCTCTATGCTCAATACCTGCTTTTATACATACATGGAATAAAATAGGATGTACCAGCTAAAAAATGCAGGAGAAGGAATAAAAGATTTATTTGTCCTGTGTAGTATAGTTGTCTACAAAGTCCCTAAATGACTACAATGGATATTACTGAAGAATAAAACACCTCAAGTTTTTCACCAGTGTAATCTTAAAAGCAGTTAATTCCTCCATCTGTTCCAAACATGTTGAAGTTCTCTCATCCTTTTGATCATCAAGTTCTTAGTATTACTTGTGGTATATCTGCAGTTGAGGAAAAATGTAATTATGTATTATTGGACCATGTAATATAGGAAAGGGTTCTTGTATTGTTTCCAGACAGGTATGCCAACATGTCTTGATTTTGTTTTTGGTTTTTTTTTTTTTTTTTTTTTTACAAAGTGTAATTTTGAAGGAGATTGTTGGATGTATAGTAAAGTTTCCTGAGGAGGAACAATTTCTCTTGAAAATTCAGCATGCTGTTTAATAAATGATGCACTTTTTCTGGTAAAATTAGTGCTGAGGCAGCTGACCGTTAATGCAGCTGCTCCCAGATAAAGTTTCACCATGATATAGCTGTGCATTCTATGCCATTTCTTAGAGTGTGGCAAGAAAATCAAAGTCAAATTATTTAGAAATTATCCAACCTCTTTATCTGTTATCCTATGAAAAAGGGCTAAATTCTTAAGACATGAAGAATTTTTCTAGCAAAATCCTTTAGGAAAATACATACAAACATCTTATTGAGAAAAGTGGAATCTATACTGTAATTTCTTTCTGATGTTAGACTTGTCAGTATTTCATGTAGAATTGAGAAAGCCTAAGAACCGCTTAAGAGCCTTATTTCTGTATTGGTGACTCTTACAGTCTTTAGTTCTCTGCTCTTGATACTGTATCATTTGGATTTCTTTAATCTTTTGTCGTTTTTGGTTTTGTTTTTTTCTCATAGACATATTTAATGAACGAGATAATTGTCCTTACGTCTATAACACAGACCAGAGTGATACAGATGGTGATGGAGTTGGTGATCAGTGTGACAATTGTCCATTGATGCATAATCCAGACCAGGTAAATGTTAGACTGTTTCGTTAATGATGGCATCAGAATGAGAGCAGATGAAAGAACATAGGAATGACATTCAGACCTTGATTACTGCCAGGCTGAAGAGGTGGATCTGTATTGCTCATTTTCACTTCTCAGGTTGTCAGGGAAGTAGAGTGATGCCTTTACTACATCTTCCAGCCTTTGAACTGTTTTTCCTTCCACCATAGCAAGAGAGCACAGCCTCAGGACTGCTTTGCATTTGCCTGAGTTAATTGGTCCATGTGCCGAAAAGTAACATCAAATATACAGAAGCAATCAGATAATATGCTGCCCAGACTGATGCTTCCCTGTGATCTCTAGAATGGGAGCAATGAAGGTTGTGGCTGAAGACCTGCCCTGGAAGCATCTTGGGGATCAAACCTTATGCACTTCTAGCAGAATAAGTGGCTGTACAACTTTGAAGATATGTGTCTGCTTTAAGCATGGTTGTTATCATGGTATCATTTGTCTCCAGAGAAGTCCTTGAAGAGAAGTGTTGAAAAAATTAATTACCAATCTATCTGTACTTTTGTGTTTAGTAACAATAGTAAATTTACTCTTTAAATATTTTTTGGTAGACTGATGCAGATAATGACCTTGTTGGTGACCAGTGTGACAACAATGAAGACATCGATGAAGATGGCCACCAGAACAACCAAGATAACTGCCCTTACATCCCCAATGCTAACCAGGCTGACCATGATAAAGATGGCAAAGGAGATGCCTGTGATCCTGATGATGACAATGATGGTGTCCCAGATGACAGAGACAATTGTCGCCTCAGATACAACCCTGAGCAGGAAGACTCTGATGGTAAGAACAATGTCATATGAATTTCAATTAATTGATGGTATCCAATGCTGATCTTGGAGTATTAATTTTTGATAAATTTCAAACACCTTGAATTTCAAATGTCTTTAAAAATTAAAAATAAGCTGCTTCACTTTCAAAACAAGTTACCTTCTGAAAATTGAAATGGAAAAAATGCAGGGTTCTACTCTGTTCTATTTTGAAAAACAGACTTTTAAAATCTAAATCCAGAGTGTTTAAAACTAAAATTCATGTTCAACTAGTTTTATTAAAAAAAATTCTGGGCAGCTTTTCTCAAATTTGCCTTATAGATAGCTATAAGCGTGTCTTGATTTATGTGTCACAGTTAAAAAGTGGATACATAATTGTTCTTTTCTCCAGTTTTGTAATAAAATGTTGCTGATCACTCTCAAACAGTCCTCTATGTTTGGCAGTATTTCAGTAATGAAATAGTGATAGTTTCACAGTCATAAACATAACTTGAGAAAGCATTACCATCTCTTGAAAACCATCATATGTCTGCTGGTAGTAGTCCTTACAGTAAATGCAGGTGATCAGTCTCTGTTTTGAATTATAGAGCTTGCTGGAATCATTCCATGGTTATGCTGGTAGAATTGAAAGCAAAATTTAATACCTGCTCAATATAGTTTTATATACATTCAGAAAGATAAAATCCTGAGCCTTGACTAGTTTCCTGGTAAGACAGCTACTGGAAATGGGAAGTTTCTGGTTAGTAGACAGTAGTAGTTCTTAAATTATTTCTAAACTACTAAATTCAGACTAAATTACTTCTAGACTACTAAATTCAGTCTAATTATATACTCAGAATATCTTTGTACTTGCCAAACTCTGGCTTCTAAATTTCAGTAATTTTCCAGGATAAAGGTGCTCCAAACTGGGACATATTTTTATAGTCACCTATCATGTGGGTCTTGCAAGGGAGACTGCATTTCTGTAAGGGGTAAGGATTCACAAAAAGTGTAAATTTAAGGACTTCAGCCAGATGACCACTGTCATTAGCAGCAGGTCCAATAGAAGTCTTGGGAAAGAATCAATAAAGCCAAAACATGGTCCCATGCTTTTGAAGAGCTGAGCTATAGCATATAAAGATGGGGCCCTGGAAAGAGCTGTTGGACATGACTGAGCAAACAAACACTTTTTAACTTTCCTTGACAGGGAATTGGTGTTGTCAGCAGCAGCTCAGTGCCAAATGAACGTCAGCAGGATTTTCAGTGAATAATTAGTCTCTCCTGTAATTCAACAATTACCTCTTTGATATTGGCAAAGGGAATAAAATTGGAAATTCATTCTCCTCTCTCCAGTAGTGCTAAGAAAACAGGTACAGGAACATGCAGCTGGTCAGGCTTTGGAGTTCTCCATGGCTGATTGCCAGGGTGAAAAATTGGGATAATTTTACCTCATATCTGAACTACAGAAAGTCTTTGAGATATTAGATACTTCACTTTCTCTACCTACTTTTTTGGCTGTTGCCTAAAACTCATTCTGCATTCTTTCTGAAAGCTTCATACTTGGATAATGCTGTGCCATTTAGGCATAGTATTTAGCTTCCCATTTATCTCTGAAGCATCTAGTAGTAGGTCAATACTAAATGAATTGGATTATAGCTATTTCCCATTATGTTAATTCCCATGTTATAGAATCATAGAAAGGTCACAGAATCACAGAAAGGTTGGAAGAGACCTCAAGGATCATCGAGTCCAACCTGTCACCCTACACCTCATGCCTGTCTAAACCATGGCACCACGTGCCACGTCCAATCCCCTCTTGAACACCTCCAGGGATGGTGACTCCACCACCTCCCTGGGCAGCCCATTCCAATGGCCAACCACTCTCTCTGTGAAGAACTTTCTCCTCACCTCCAGCCTAAACCTCCCCTGACGCAGCTTGAGACTGTGTCCTCTTGTTCTGGTGCTGGTTGCCTGGGAGAAGAGACCAACCCCCTCCTGGCTACAACCTCCCTTCAGGTAGTTGTAGACAGCAATGAGGTCTCCCCTGAGCCTCCTCTTCTCCAGGCTAAACAGTCCCAGCTCCCTCAGCCTCTCCTCATAGGGCTTGTGCTCAAGGCCTCTCACCAGCCTCGTTGCCCTTCTCTGGACATGCTCCAGCAATTCAAGATCTTTCCTAAACTGAGGGGCCCAGAACTGGACACAGTACTCAAGGTGTGGCCTAACCAGTGCTGTGTACAGGGGTACAATGACCTCCCTGCTCCTGCTGGCCACACTATGCCTGATGCAGGCCAGGATGCCATTGGCTCTCTTGGCCACCTGGGCACACTGCTTTTTAGAGTAATCGCCAACACTTAAAGAAAAGCAGATGCTCAGTTGCATGAGGACAGAAACAAATTAGCTGACAGTTCTAGTTTTACTTTAGTGCCCAATGTAATACTCAGTGCTTTCTGTTATAAAAGTTGGAGCCATTTTCAAATTTGTTTCTATACTTGTCTAGCAAAGTTTTTCTACTTTATTTTCAAATGTATGTACTATTGTGTGCCACTGAATAGCAGTGGCATTGGGAATGCAATTAATATTTTGAATGTCTCCTTTCACCACCTGTTATGCAAGACAAGTCACATCTCCTGGTTTCAACCAATATTATGGATAAATTAAGAAAGACAGTAGTTAAAGTGCTGAGCAGAAGCACAATTGTAGCTGAACTATATGGATGTATTTTGAGGTTCTCTAAAAATGTCTTGCAATTCATATAATAAAACTTATTTTTTCCATTCCTCCAAGGCTAATTCTATTGTATACAATGTTTCTTTTATTATCATTTTTTCTGAAGTGTTACATTTTTTATAATAAGAAAGACTGCATACTTTACTGCAATACTATCCCCACTTTCTTTCATTGTAGAGATGACAATTCTGAAACATGAAGTAACTTTAGATGGATTGTTGCTGAAGGAATCTTGAATCAGAGATAAGAGTCTGAAAAAAAAGTTTAATATCTTCAATAATATATAAGGATTTAAAAATGTGCAGGAAGATTAAGATGTTAACACTATTGTTTTAATTCACTTACTGCACATATTAAAATGTGGTGTTGTTTCCACATCTGGGACAAACTGAACTGAAAATGTAATGCAACCATTAATGAATTTACATTGATGTAGCAAACTTTCACCTTTTCCCACCTCTGTTCTAAAGCAGTGTATAGGCTGAGGCCTGACTGATCACTGTCATAAACCACTGACAGGTTTACACTGACAGGACAATTTTATCAACAACATTGGCCCTGGTCTGATCTGATTACTTCTAGTCACCACCAGTAACTTTTCAAATGGACTTTCAGAGAATGAAGCTTTCTTTGGAATCATTTGGAGCATTCATTGAGAAACAGGAGAATAACATACTGATAGTATAAATTTCTTCTATCAGTGGGAGAGTTTTTAGGAAAGCTGGATAAATTGCTAACAATTGCATTTGGTTGTTCTTGTTTTTAGGTGATGGCAGAGGTGATATTTGCAAAGATGACTTTGACAACGACAACGTCCCAGATATTTATGATGTATGCCCTGAAAACAATGCCATCAGTGAAACCGATTTCAGAAAGTTCCAGATGGTCCCCCTGGACCCTAAGGGAACAGCTCAGATTGATCCCAACTGGGTTATTCGACACCAAGGCAAGGAACTGGTGCAGACTGCCAACTCTGATCCTGGAATAGCTGTAGGTGAGTATCAGATGTCAGCCATTGTCTTTGGAAAAGTAACTATAGTGATCTAGTGATGAGCACCCATTTGAAATATAGTGCTTGCTGTTTTCAACGCCCCTCTATTTCTCTCTAGAAGCCCCCGTGTGATAGTTAGGCAAGTTGTGGCATGTGGCAGGTGGAGGTAATTACCTCCTCTCCTACAGATAAGGAAATGGAAAAATAGTTAACTCCTGACAAAACTCAGGACAGAGCTGGGACTCTTGAGTCTGTGTGGCTGGAGCCAGCATTGCAACTCTGTTGTTCATCTGTTCTATCCTCTCCCAGGTTACGATGAGTTCAGCTCCGTTGACTTTAGTGGGACATTCTATGTTAACACAGACCGCGATGATGACTACGCTGGCTTTGTATTTGGCTACCAGTCCAGCAGTCGATTTTATGTTCTGATGTGGAAGCAGGTCACTCAGACCTACTGGGAGGACAAACCTACTAGGGCTTATGGTTATTCTGGTGTGTCACTCAAAGTAGTGAATTCAACAACTGGTACTGGTGAACACTTGAGAAATGCTCTCTGGCACACAGGAAACACCCCTGGACAGGTGAGGGATTTAAACCTTTAAGCCAATGATTCATGACTAATATTTCAAAGAGAGGTGTCACAAAAATAATATCCTTTCACAGCTCAATTTTTGCAGACATCTTTCATCTTTTCTTCAGTTTCTATATTACTGGTGTCAATAATCACATTTGCATTGTGATTCAAAGAAAATGTTGCACATTCAAAAAGTTTATCAGTGGAAAAAATTATATGCATGAAAGGGAAGATTTGTTGTGATCCAAAGGAAAAGGAGTGAAAGATTTTCAGTTTTCCATTAATTCTTTGTATGTCTGTATTGGCACTTGCTTCTTTGGCATTCCAGTTTGTTCGAAATATATGTGATTTAGAGTTCAGTAGCCAGTGACAGCCAAAGAGAAAAGAAAGGAAAACAGACGAAAACTGCTGCTGCTCCAAGTAGTGTCCAGCCATGGAAGAAATTTGTGCCTTTTGGAAATGAAGTTAGTGAGGCTTCACTTGTGGATAGGAATTTCACACTTCAGAGCTCCATGCAGGAGAAAGGCTTTGACTGTGAAAGATTTCAAGAAAGAGGTCACATGCAGTAACATCTGTGCAAGCAGCAGTCCCTTTCCTTTGCTGGAAGTATTCATACAGATGGGAAAACTAGCATCAACTCTGGCAGCTGTGGGTGTGTATTTGTGCAAGCAGGGACAGGACTTCCTAAAGAAAGTCAGGTTTGATACTGTAATGGTCTTCAGTGACTCTAGCTGTGAAACTACGGATGAGTAACTGATGAATAACTTAAGACAGAAATTTTTGTTACTCTCACCCTATAAAAGAGGTCTGCTGATCATACCATCAAGTGTTAAAGACTATCTTTCAGTTTCATGCTATAGGCAAATAAATTATATACAATATATATTTGTATATAACTTTATATACAGTTAATGGAGCACAGTCTGTTTCTAATAAGGCATTTGTATTCCTACTGTAGGTGCGTACTTTGTGGCACGATCCCAAGAACATTGGCTGGAAAGATTATACTGCTTACAGGTGGCATTTGATTCATAGGCCAAAAACAGGATTAATAAAGTAAGAAATGTTTCTGCACCTCCATAATTTTTTTTTTTTGTAGCAAACCCTTGTCTCTGTTTATGTAAGAGCTATGTTATCAGTTTGTTATTTCTGATAATGATGATACTTGTGTGACGCCGTGTTCCAATATTTTGGTGACATTTTGTTATCTTTAAAATAAGTTATTTCCCTTTTCAGAAGTATTTATTTCAGTCTGGGTGGTTCAATATTTACTTCAGCTAAATATTCTTTAACTAAAGAAAAAAAGTAAGTTTTTTCTCAATAGCTCATTGGTGAAGTGACAACAAGTAACTAAGCAAAACTCAAAACAAGAGCAGAACATGAGATTCCTTCCCAGCCTCTGGAATTTGAGTGAATGAAGTTAATTAGAAACATCAGAATTGCCACAGGGAAGTGGACCAACGTCCTGTCTGCTTCAGCATCCTGTCTCTCATAATGGCTTGTACAAGATACTGCGGGAGTAGCCATGAGCACATCTGTAATGCATACAAGGAGCCATGGCATATGACTTTCCTTAGAGCCCAGATGTTTATCTCGTGTTTCAAAGAATGAGCATTAACTGTCCATGTCAATTTTATCTTCTACTAGCGTTAAGTTTACCGTAACTGTAAAGGACGTTTTTCATGGGGTAGAGTGTGAGTTTACCTCTTATGGTCTTGTTTGTGTTTATGAGCAGGGAAGTTTTGTTTGGCTGTGAAGGACGAAGGGTAGACAGACTTGGATAGACTAAGTTAACAAGTGATCTGTTTCTTGGAAAGAGAAGAGTTTCTTTGTGTATCAAAGTATTGCAGTGCAAAGCATTGGCTAATACAGATCAAAAGGAAACTTGTTTTTCGTTTATATTGTTGTTACCTGTATCTTCCTTTGCGGGCTCTACTTAGCATCAGACAAAGTATGTTTCTACTGGTATTTGCTTACATTAATCTAGCATGACAAATTCTATGGTACAGGACATGAAATTTCTTCATCCTTTAGGGCGTTTTTATAGAAAATAATTTGATTTACTTGGGTTTTTTTACTACTATGAAATGAACAAACAAAATGAAACTGTTTCATTTGTAGGGAATTAGCCATCTAGTGTTAATATGATAAGAGTAGCATTATTTTTTTGGTGGAAAGAATAGTTTATTAAACTCTTCTCATATGTTTTGGGTTCTTGAAATTTTGAATTGTATTAAATAGAGTTACATGGACCTGTCATTCTTTATTCTGTTCTTTTAGTCATCTGTTAAATACTATGCTCAGGGAGCAAGTTTACACTTGTCTTTAGGCACTTCTCAGAAAACAAAATACTTCAAAGGTAGAGCAAGTGCTGGAAATGCATTTCTACCTAAGCAGAAATCTAGCTCTAACCCCTGAGTTGCAGGAAGTTGTTCAAGTGTGTTCACTCTTGCATAAAGCTATCCTGCTTTGTATAACTACTGTATTGCCAATTGAAGCAGGAACACAATCCCTTCCTCCAGGGACTGCTCTAGTTAATGAAATATAAATTCATTTCTCATTTGGCCCAAAGTTATTTTAAGAGACTGAGAGCCTAAGAACCATGACTATCTCAAGATCTCCCATGAGAAATGGAGACTCTAAGTT
Organism: Indicator maculatus; assembly: GCA_013399975.1. Classification (NCBI taxonomy): domain Eukaryota; kingdom Metazoa; phylum Chordata; class Aves; order Piciformes; family Indicatoridae; genus Indicator; species Indicator maculatus. The sequence continues at coordinate 236,279 of VXBD01007208.1, forward strand.
TAAGGAATTGCATCTTATCTGATAAAGAAAGAAAAAGAAGTGGCATCTTTGGAGGTTTCTTTTGCTCCAGGGTGGATGCTTAAAGCACTACAAACCCCCCCGCTACAAACCAAGGATAAAAAACCATGCAAAAACAACTAACAAAAAACCAACCAAACAAAACCAACAAGAACAACAAAAAACCCTCCAAGTTTTTCTTTTCCAATTTATTAGTCTAGATTCTTGCATCCAAGTCGTTCCAGCTTTCATTAAGCTTTTAAAATGTCTGAAACTGAGATTCAGAATGTCTTCAATTAATATTTTGTTTGACTCTAAAGGGATGGTTCTTGCAGTCTCTGGCCCTTGCACCTAAAGATAAAGAAATCAGCCATTCACACAGCTGTAAGGATGACTTTGCTAAGTGATGTGGCGAGGTCTTGTGCTAACATCTGAGTTCACAGGAACAGGATCTTATCAGAAAGTGCTAGTACATGACATAGTCATTCCAGGAGACATGACTATTCTAAATAAAGAATTGGGAAATCTTTTGCAGATGGTGTGCATAAAATTACTTATGGAACAGCTCCACTGCTTCTGATTAATGTATTATGGCAGTCAGCCACGTGGGTGTGAGATACAGATGAGAGATAGTTCTTACAGTGATGTTGGGTTTTCATGTGCCTTGTTAAAATTAATTCTGTTTCATTTCTTGGGAACTGTTACCAATACCTGGCACTGGACACTGTGTTATCCTCTATCTAATTTAAATTGTTTTTTTCAGAGTTTTAGTGTATGAGGGGAAACAAGTCATGGTGGATTCTGGACCAATCTATGATACAACCTTTGCTGGTGGACGATTAGGTCTTTTTGTCTTCTCTCAAGAGATGGTCTATTTCTCTGACCTCAAATATGAATGCAGAGGTAAGTTAAAAAAGATGTCTGGAAAATGCAGAAGCCTTTGATAACCTGTGGAGTAAGCGTGAAATATGGAAATGATAACTATCCTCTAGTTACTGAAAGCAACCTGTAATATCATACTGTGGAGTAAACTTTGATTTGCTGAAATGCCATGAATGCCCTTTGCCCCTGTAGTAATCTCAATTTGAATAACAAACCCCATATGGTTAATGCTACCCACCTGGAAAAAATGAGATTGAAATCTATGGGTGACATACGTGCTTAGAATCCTGTATATCCGCTTCCTTTGTAGGCTGTTTGTCCTGTGGGCAGGATGATACTTCTGGATTGCCTCTCTTGAAAGAGGCATGAAGGAGAGAGCAGATTATTTTTACCAAGCATATCTGGCTGTAATACCTTGACCTAAATATTTTGAAATACAGGAAATGCTTTCCTAGGTTTTCTTATATATGTTTTTTCATACACATTTAGATACATAGGTACACATACACATATGTGTCTCTATATAGGCAGATACCTATTTTTATGTAGGCTGGGGGAATGGTGATAGGTTGGCCAGACATGAGCCAGCAATGTGTGCTTGCAGCCCAGAAGGCAAATCACATCCTGAGCTGCATCAAAAGAAGCATGGCCTGCAGATCAAGAGAGGTGATTCTGCCACTCTGCTCTGATGAGACCTCACCTGAAGTGCTGTGTCTAGCTCTGGGCCTCTCAAAATAGGAAGGACATAGACCTGCTGGAGACAGGGGCCACAGAAATGATCAGAGACCTAGAGCACCTCTCCTATAAAAATAGGCTGATGAGAGAGTTGGGGTTAGCATGGAGAAGAGAAGACTCTGGGTAGGCATAATAAGCAGCCATGCAGTACCTGAAGGGGAAAGGGAAGGACTGTTTACAAAGGCCTGTAGCAACAGGACAAGGGGCAATGGTTTTAAACTAGAGAAGGCTAGATTTAGATTGGACACAAGGAAGTTCTTTACTGTGAGTGTGCTGGAGCACTGAAACAGATTGCCCAGGGAGGTGGTAGAGCCCCCATCCCTGGAGACATTCAAGGTCAGATTTGATTTGGCTCTGAGCTTACTTGTCCCTGCTTACTGCAGGGGGGGTAGGACTGGATGACCTTTGAAGGTCTCTTTTAACTCAATGCATTCTATGGTTCTACATTTGTAGGAAAATGCAGAATACAAAACATTGTGTTACATCCCTGTACTGTATCATGATGGAGCTCTGTTTTTTGTGTGATTGACTTCCTAACCAAAACAAACAAGCACAAATGAGATATTTTTTTTTCCTATTTCTTTCAGATGCTTGAGCCATGGTTGCTGCATTACCAGCAAAGTACTGTAAATGCTGCGCAACCTAGACACCTCAGCACATCCTGGTACTCCCAGTTTCTGTTTTTGTGTACCTCCTGTCCTTTGTCCTCGTGCTCCACTCACCAGGTACCTCCCTGCTGCCAGGAGTATCTCAGCCATCCCTCCACCAAAGTGCCTTCTTACAGCCAGGACTAATGAAGCCTAAACTTGAGCATCCAACCCACCACTGAAGCAAAAGCAGACCGATACATTAGAACACTTTTGTAGAATGAAAACTTAGCAAAATGTGTTTGTTTGCCGTTTTTAGGGAATGACGTTTACATGTAAAAATGTAATTAATGTATTTTTAGAGAGAGACAGAAAAAGAGGGAAGTGATGATTATCTGTCTTTGTCTTTAAGCAAGGAAAAATGTGTTCGAATAAATTTTTAGGTGCATGGTTGACGATTCCTTGATCTGATCAGGACTGGATTTCAGTAACTCAAAGCCTCTGGGTCTAATTTTAGCAAAGCAATGAAAAGCCACACCAACAGGATCTATAATAACAATGAAAATGCCTTTGGATAATAAAATAAAGATAAATTATTAACATTTCTTTATCCAAAAATACATTCTTTAGCTGATGAGAATACTCTTAATAACACTACCTGTTAAAATCACAGTTGGTAGAAACGTTGAATTTGCAATCTAAAGCATTGTCTAATGGAGGCTTAATTCAGGCCAAACAGAACTGAACTAGAAACTCCTATGTGAAAGGAAGATGATTCATCTGTCACTATTGTCTAACTTCCAAAATTTATTTCGGGTTGTTCCATTTCCATCATATTTTGCATTTCTTTGCCGTAAAGAATATACCGTGGTCATGTGGACCAAAATGAACCTGAACCACTTTCCCACTTCTGCTGCAAAAAGCACTTTGGCATGTTGAATCCTGATGTGGGTTTTGAAAAGGTGGCAACGCCACTATCACCTAATTTGGTAACATATGAATTTAAGGTTCCATTTATAAATATTTTTAGTATTTATTATGATTATCACTCTGAGCTACCTTCTCTGATAACTTATTTTAAAGCATGTCATATAATGCATCAGTAATACATTCACAAATAATGATATTTTAAAGCTATTTTTAAAGCATATCACAATGTGTAGATATTGTCAAAGCATGGTAGACACTTAATTATAGGTTCATGGATTATATTCATGTATGCTTTAAAGTTAAATTAATAATAATAACATTTATAAATGGAACCTTAAGAAGTATCCTGTTACCCTAATTTTACTATTTTATATTGTTACCTATGTCTGCTGTATATAGAACTCCTTAAATAATGCTGAAGGGATACCAGTGTTTATTCTAAACAGATACATTTACTCGAATATACAATACTATAAACATGTTTAACATTTTTGTTTTGTTTAAGTTGTATGAGCTTCGTTCACAAACAGAACACATGCTGGTGTAATTTTATTCATAGATGGGTTAACTAATGAAAAAATACAGTACCTCTTCATTCTTACGGGGCACAGTGAGCTAAATGTTAAATCAACTTTTTCTCCCTTGAAACAGATTTTGTTGTTACATTCCTTAGAAAGGAATCCACAGTTGCTGGCTTTATTGCACATTTTATAGTGTTTGTATTATCAAATCTTTCAGTTTTGTTTTGTTGCTGATTTGATTTGTTGTTTGTTTTTTCAAGTCCTCTTTATGAGGTTTTAAATGCTTCAGTTTCTTACTTTTGGAGTTTCAAATTGTATCCCCAAGTCTCAAGCAAAAGGGAGGGTGACTTCATTAAATGTAATGGTTGTAATGGCTGTGTAGGGTTTTTTGTTTTGTCAGAGAGACATCAGTATGGGGGTGAAGATGTTAATATTTGGACTGTATCATAATTTTCCTATTCTATGTAAATTATTTATGATGGTTTTTTATTTTCTTTTTCATTTTTTCCTTGCCAAGTGTGTGTGAGAGTGAGATCAATGAAACTTCATTTTGTTTTGCCTAAGATTGTAAATAGTTATTTATTTGTTTACGTGGACGAAACTTTATCATCTAACGTCCATAGTCATTTAGTTAGATCCTCATTTATATATATATATAAAAATATATTTTAAGAAATTAATGATAGGAAATAAACTGTAAAAAGGTTTTATAAAAAAAATTTCTCTTTACCTTTTTTATACTTAAAATGTTGCCTTAAAAAATATACTTTATTCCCCAAAGCCCTCAGTTAAATAAGCCTCTTATCTTACTATAAACCAGTTCACTTCAGGCAAACCAGAAAATCTGTTACTTGGTTACAAATCACCAGCTGTCCCCCAGGGTTGTAAACAGCAATTTTCCTAGTTTCCCTACAAGATATCATTCACCATGAAGTCTTTGTCTGGCGAACTCTCCCAAGTTTTATTTATGGCATGGTCCCTGGGAAATGCTTCTCTTTATGTGCTGGACTCATACACACATTCTTTATCTTGTGTTCTTTATATTGTATCTTGGCTAATATGTTTGAACAAATAACTGCTTCTGCTCCAAGTCTCATCTGAGTCCTTGGGTTCTGTTGGTGTGAGTGAGGACTGTCTTCTTGCTCAAGAACTGCAGGAACCAGTGAATTGTCAATAACCAAAGAGAAGAAAAACACGAGAAGAAATTAATAGCATGGGAGATCTTTGCTATGAGTATGAACTGCTCTCTGGAAGAGGAATTTGGATTAGGAAAAGTAATAATGCTCAGCTTGTCAAAATACTGATTTTGAGATGTGGACTCAGGTCATACTCTCTTATAAATATCCCAGCTATTAACTTTTCTTTACCTTATAAATATTCCAACTCTTCACTTTTCTGGGCTGTACCAACATCCAGCTACTAGGTTTCCTTGTCTTTTGGTTCCAGTGTGAGTAGTCAGGACATTGCACAGGGAAGTTATATGGTCTTCAGCACAATCTTTTGATGAGTCCCTTACAAGACTGAATATTTGTATTTGTTAGAGTGGTGGATTTCTTCTATTTATGCTGCAAGGACATCAATGATTGACATATTTCAGGGAATGAAGTGATCAAAGTCCTGTTACCCAGATTCTCAAGAGTTCCATTTGGATCTGCAAGAGAGTTTTGTGCATGAACACTTAGTGATGATTTGAAGGGGGGGAAAAAAAAAGTAAATCTCTTCATGGGAACTAAACAAAACCCCACATAACAAGCATAGGGAAATGTAATAAACGGATACAATGTGAAATCATAATAGCAGCACTTCTGCACTAGTATAGGGTCTGTAAGAAAAACAGAGGGGGAAAGACTAAACCAACAAATACTATGCTGTGAATGAGCAGGTTCACACAAAGCAGTTATGTACTCTGCCCATTGTTCTGACTATGGGCTTTTGAAGATAATCAGAAATATTTGAGTAATTTGGGAAAGATATATGTTTAAAAATTTTGCAGCCTTTGCACTTCGGGTATAGGAGTACGGAGGAAGAAAGCCTGAAATCCCTGCAGAGAGACTGTTTTCTCACAAAGGAAAGCAGACTAGAGCAGGTGCTCGTTCTGCCACTGACTCCTGCATGATACTAGGCAGAATTTGTTTTTTTATTTCCTTGAGCATCAGGATTCCATCTACTCGAATTCAATTGTTAACTTCCTCCACTTTCAAATCCTTTTGATAACCTCTATGTATTTTACTGTTTCCAGACCAGCCAAAAGAACAGGAAATCTTGAACTGTCCCTTAGATTAAATTCTGATGCAAGTTCTTGATCGATTTTAAAACATAGATTTTCAGATAAATTCTGGAATTCTTAAAAGTTAAACTGAACTAAAGTATTAAGGGATTTCTCCTCTATAACACATTTACCATGTTTTCTCCCAGAAAGGAAGGAAAAAAAAATCCCAAGGATTACACTTGTGATTTTGCACATCAGGCAGTCCAAATATTAGCATCATAGAATCATATGATTTTTTGTGTTGAAATGACCTCTAAAGGTCATCTAGTCTAACCCCCTCACAGTGAGATGGGACACGTTCAACTAGATCACGTTGCTCAGAGCCATGATCATCCTGACCTTGAGTGTTTCCAGAGACAGGGCTTCTATCACCTCTCTGGGCAGCCTGTTCCCAGGCTGTTTCACCACCCTGATTGTAAAAAATTTCTTCTTTGTATCTAGTCTGAATCTACCCTCTTAGTTTAAAACTGTTACCCTTTGTCCTATGACAACATAAATGCTAACATCTGTCTATTGTTTGCTGTCTACACAATGGTGACAGATGCTGAGCAGACTATCACAGTCAATAGGCCAAATCCTCATCTTGGTCAGCTCAGTGGGAGTTTTGCTGTGGACTTGAGTGATATCTGGATGAGATTCAGGCTTAAGCTTGTGCTGCAAACGTCCATAGAGGAAGAGATCTAATGCTCACATGGGGACATCTGCTCTCTTAAAGCTGTTTGAAAAATAAGTAACTGTAATAACTTGGCACAGTGTCGTTCCAAATGTGGAGGAGACCACCCTTGTAGAAGACAAAGGGGGACATTGAAGCAAAAGAAACCTGAGACTTACTAAACCAAAGATCCTTCTAATCGAATATATTGCTTTTGGAAAACTGCCAGTATCAAATGAACCAGAGGAAGGTGTAAAATCTTTATGATTAAAACTTACCTATTAGTATGCCTAGAAGGGGAACGTCATTCATAGCTCTGGGTAGTTAATGGGTAGTCATGCCTGCATGACTTATTTTGCACTTATGTAACTATGAATGTTATTTATCTAAATACCTCAGGCTTTCTTTAATCTCACCTCTCAACCTATTGAGAGTTCTGGAGGCTGATATACAGTAAGAATTTCCTTTTACCAGTTTTAAGTATGTTTCTGTTTAACTTCATTGACAGGCTTTATTTTTCACAGACTTTGGAAAGGAGTGAATTGTATGTATTTTATCATAAAACCACATTTTAGGAACCAAGATACTCTGCTTTACTCTTACTGTTCATCTGCATGTGCCTGTAATGAATTCATGCAGTACAGCAAAGGTAGAATTTCCTCTACTGAGAATACCAACTGTCGTGTTGCAGTTCTAGATGGTACCCATGGTTATGACCTTCTCTAAGTCTCTCTGTCAAGCTCATGTGTAGACAGGTTATATATGCATGTGCACACACAGAGGCACTAAAAATCTACATATTTCTCAAATGGTAAGTGTCATTCTTTGCTCATTTTTTTCTTAATGCTTTCCCTGGCCATCTGCTATTGGCTACAGTTGGAATCATGCAAATGAGTTGGACAGCTTTTTTACAACCTTTTATCTTGTCAGCAATCATTGATCATTACCTGTTTATCTCGATACTTGTAGAGATAGGTGTGAACATTTGGTGCTGTCCCAGTAGAAGCAAGTGAATTTAAGACACCTGCTGATATTTCTGGACTCTTTTGATCACTGCTGAATATATCAATCTCTGGATGTTGGAAGCATGCATTGCAGATCACACTGGACAACAAATCTTAGCAACAGCTGTAATAAGGTAACTTGTAACTTAGAAATTGGTTTTTAGTCATTGAGATTATGTACTCATTCGGTAAATTTTAGGAGCTACAATCTTGAAATTCCCTTTTTGAGCTGATTTCCTCTCTTTAAATCACACTGAAGCAAAAGAAAACAAGGGAAAGGATGGAAAGCCACAGGCACTGTCGGCTGCTGCAACAGATAATATTTGATCAATACCGTTTCATATATGTGAAGAAAATTAAACTCAAAGTTTTCAGTCTCCTGGAAGGCAGATTTCTCTCAGATAGTCTTCTGATTGACCATTCAATCCAGTTCTCTTCCTGGAGTTGCTGCTGCTGCCTTCTTGAATGTAGCAACAACATCAAATAGAAATTGTAGTGATGAGTCTTCATATCCTAAAGAGACAACGATCCAAAATATATTAAAAAAAAAAAAATCTCAGCTTGCTTTGACAGATACTTAGGAGAAGTGACTACAAATGTTAAGACATTCCTTCCTGGAGAAGCTCAAGAATTTTAGGCCTGAAGCATGGAACCCAAGCAAAATAATTTGTCCTGATTACTGACGATTCAGCTGCAGCATCTCTGCCATAGGATTTTGCAGTCAGAAGTAAAGGACAAAATGCCATGGATGTATTCCACTGGTTTTGGTGATACGCAATAGCTCAGCCTTGATGCTGAAGAAGTGAGGACAATGTCTAGAGCAGAAACCAGTGACATGGAAGATCACTAGTTTTCTCTAGTGAGACTCAGTTACGAAGATATTGACAATCACTGCTCTTGAGAATAGCCCTTCTTCATTTAAAGAAATTCCAATGCTTGTAAAAGAAATCAGGAGCAGGGAGAAAAACAGATCATTATTAAACACTCAGGTTAAGGTTTGCTCAATTTTCAGTGAGTGAAGCATTCATAAAAAGTAAAATGGCTAGACCACTTGGTTTTATCTTCTTGGAAATTCTTTTTAACTGCATGCAGAAAGACATAAATAAAGAGTCACTCTGCATTCTTTTTTATTTTTTTCCCCATTAATATATCAATGAAAAGCTCCCACTTGTTTGAGAAGGAAGGAACTGAGAGTAGTATCACTTATATAGCACCAAATTCTTCCATAGGATTTAATTCCTTACTTTCAGTTGAAGATTTTATAGTTTTCTTGGTTTATGCAACAATATTAAAATAGTCAAAGATAATAAATTGCTTGGTCATATTATCTTACTTATATCTCCATTGAAAACTGATGACTGAAATAGACCTTAAATCAGTGTTATTGATTTAATGGAAAGAAATGTAACCGTTTGTGGTTGTAGATAGGAAGAATGACCAGACCTGGGTAGGAAGTGTATCTTCCATCACTGGACAATCAAGAAACCTATTGTTCTTCATTACTAACATCAGCTGTCCTTGTGGTGTGAGAAGATTATAGCCTCATCCTCTGAAACATGAGGGAGAGGGAAGCTGTGGCTGAACAGAAATGAAACGCAGGTCTTCTGAGCACTAGAGCAATGTCTTTATCATAAGATCATCCATTTCAAAACAAACAGGCACAAGTCATTATGACAGCAATATGAAAACATCAGTTCCTGATATTTCATGTTTGGACTTTCCTCTAACAATCAATTAACCTTCTCTTAAGAGAAATTATGACAGACAATCACAAGAATGATCTTATTTGAATGTTTCTATATTCCCTTATTTACACCTCAAAATTCTGATTATTCCTCCAACCATGGGGCACTATGCTGGAGAGGTGGTCAAAAGAATGCGTTCCTGCTAGTATGTTAGATTTGCCAGGTTGAAACCTATACACTGGAAGGCCCAGACTTTCAAATATATTTCCAGTTTTGAGTACTGAAAAATGTTTCAGTACAAACAGTTGCTTTAGCAAATGACCAGGTACGCAACATATTATCTGAGTTTAGTAGTAGAACAAATAATGTTTCTGGAATATTTGTAAAAGGAAGGAAAATATTTTCTGCGGTGCTTGAAGAGTCTTCCACGTAAAATCTTTTCAACTCTATGAGGTGTTTTTGTGGGGTTTGTTTTGGTTTTCTGTTCCATGCCCGTCTTTCTTTTTTTTTTTTTTTTGTGAATAAAAATAAGAAGTTGATTTTTTGTTATTAGCAATCATTCTTACCTATGTAGAAGACCTGATTAAGTTTTTACTTAAGTCCTGGAAGGGAAAGTTCTAGCCAGAATAATTTCTCTCTTCTGAAGACAGGAAGAACTGTTCTCCCCTAGTAGGTATTGACTGCCTTCTGATGAGAGAAGTAGTACAATTGGATTAATAAATGCAGGAGTCAGCACCTGTGGCATGATTCCACTTGTCCCATTATGACAGCCAAAAAAAAAACCAAGGTGAGAAATCCTGCATGCAGCCATCTGTGCACAAGTCCCTGAAAAGGAGAGGAGAAAAATGTGCTAAGCCCATAGAGGGTTATTCCAAACACTGAGAGATGCAGATCACCATCAGAGTTGGAGTGTTGACTGTACATAAAAAACACTTTTCCTCATGTCAATGCACCTGTCTGCAGCCTAGTTGCAGATTTAACACCTGAATGATGTGCTTAAGAATTTTTTTAAATGATGCTTACAGACTAAACAGTATTATTTGCTTATTTCTGGAATACACACAATGGTGGTGTTTTGTTTTGGTTTGGGTTTTTTAATGTTTTCTTCTTTCTTCTATGAATTGGTGATTTACAATGCTCCTGTATATCCCAGAGAATGAAATAATGTTTTAAAAGAGTTCTTTAAAAAACTTAAGTGTGCAGCATTGTGGGATAGTTGTAGGAGTGTGAGGGATTTGTTTGTGCCTCTTTATTACTGTCCAGGTCAAGCTCATAATGTGATGGCTGCTATTTCTCAAAACTGTTTTTTTTTTAGCTCCATAACTATGTACATACTGTCTTCTCTGTATTGTTTCTTTCAACAGAGCATAAAATAATGTGATTTAACAATGCAGGTGGTAATCACAACCTATTTCATATCAGCAGTTACTTCATATCACCTATTTAGGAGCCACCAAATTCCCAAAGCAGAATGGAGCCACTGTAGTTTTAGCAGTACTACAGTAGTACTGTAGTTTTAGCAATAATAAAAAAATCTATGGAAAAATACTGCATTAATTTCTATAGCTTAAAAAAGAAATTAATGATCTTTTTGTGCATATGATCTTTTTATAAACAGGAAGTTTAGTTTTCTGTCCAGTTTTGATTAAATACAAATTTTAAATCGACTTTGAGGTCTGCATGGAAAAAATTTCACCATGGAGATTTTTGTGCCCTTTCCTGCAATATTCTAGAAAAGTTTTAACACTGAAAAGTGGCTTGGAAAGCCTTTAAGATGCAATATCTACATAGTTCAAGATGGAGAACTGTTATTTCTCAAGAAGAATTTTTACAAGAAGCTGTAAACAATGTGAAGCGATTAATAGGCAAGAAACGGAAAGTTTGTGAGACATCTTTACCTCTTGTATTGCTCAGTCATTTCTCTGCGTAGTAGCTGTCTCCATGTGTGTTGTCAATTTGCCTTATTGGGACTACCAGTTTTCAAATATATGTTTATATTTTCAAGGGACATACATGATTTTTTTAGTAAAAAGCATGGAATTTCTTACGTTGGTAGTGTTTTGCATAAGAAATGGAAAATCAAGCTGAAGCTGTGAAAAGAGCTATTGTTTCAAAAGGAAACAATGTCAGAGCATTTTCATTTCCTGGTATATCCATTTCCTGGTATATCCATCATGTGGAGCATTGACACATGTTTATGCTCTGCATTGTGAAGAAGTTGTTCCATTTCTCTTGGCACAACTCTCAGAAGTGCATGGTAATGCCAGGCTGGTGGGAGGTAGGCTCCAGATGTCATAGACCAGCAGGTGCTAACATGGAAACTCGAGAAGGATGAAGACAAAAAGACTGATAGGAGGAATCTCTACAGGTATTTGCCAGGACTCACACCACCAAATAGCAACTCCTAATGGGGGCTTTTATGGGTTTCTAAATTTTCCTCAGGTTAAGTAAGGGCTTGTCTGCATAGGGGTTTACATGAAAATTGCATGAACAATTACGGAATCACAGAATTAACCTGGTTGGAAAAGACCTTTGAGATCATCAAGTCCAACCTATGATTCCTGTTAACAAAAACATTGTCACTGATCTGAAATAGTCATAGGCCAAAATATCACCACTAAACTTATTGACTCTGGCAGATGGAGACACATTGTGATGATTTGTGCTGCAAAGGCTGTCTCTGCTGGTTTTAAGTACCTATGCTGATACTACTTTGCTGATGCTACTGGAAAGCCAGCAAAATTTCTTAAATGGAGATGTGTAACATACCAGATTTGACTTAGAGGAACGAGTGCAGGGAAAGTAACATCAATAAAATTGTGCAAACTTTTATAGGGACTGACAAACCACACAAAAGATGTGGGATGGGGGTGGGCAGAAGAGATACTCTGCTCAAACTCATAATCAGTACTTGCAGAAATGTAGGATCTAGTCTGCAGAAATAATCAGTTAGTATCTGATTCACCTAAGATGCCTGGCAGGATCCTCTGGGGAGCTGCTGGGCTGTGTGCATCAGAAGCCATCTGCTAGTCCTTCTTTTTTTTATTAAACAGATTATAAAACCAGAGACCCAAATTCTTGCTACACTTGTGCAAAGGCAGGCTGAGGATTTAGATGTATGCATAAAATACAGAAGTTAGGTTCCTCAGAATGAACTTACAGAGGTGGCATTTTCTACTTACATGGTTTTTGTTTGGGAGGTTTTTCTTCTTGTTTTCTCAGTCCTCTCAGACCAGAACGAAGGCCACTGATCCGTGGCCATACCTAACAAATAATGAGGCTTTTTAAAGATAGAAATTCAATGAGATTGCTAATAGTGAGGTGAAGGCAACTGTTAAACTATATTTCCTGAAGCAATACTGGTCATAAGTGATTGGCCATTTGGTCTATATATCAAAATTCCCTATGTATCAAAAATAGCAGCCATAGCTGTAAGAAATGCTCTATTTCCAGATGTGTGAAACGGATGGTATTCTAGTAAATAAGTAAAAAAAGGGGAGGGGGAAGGGATTTAACTATCTTTGAAGTGGATAGCTGTACCTGGCCTAACTTTTTATGCTTCTGTTACAGTTTGAAGGGGGAACTTTAGCCTAGTTCTTTACTGCAAAGACTGAAAATTAAAAAAAAAAATTATTGCCATTGGACACAAAAGAAAAATAATGATAAGGTCTATATAATTAATTGGCTTGCTAATGGGGGTATAGAGTAGTGGCATAAACAGTTCTTCCTCTCTTTTCTTTGGTCACTTCTGCTTGCAACTCCTCTCTCTCTCTTCTCGTTGCCTTGCCTACTGTGTGAGGCAACAGGAAGGAGGGAACGGAGTGGGGGAGGAGGGCAATGAACCCCCTGGATCCATCCAGGGGGATCTGAGGAGTTTCTGTGTTGTTTATAAATTGTGTGTATGCACACACACACACACACACACACATTACATATATAGTGTATTTTGTACATATTCACTGCATTCCATATTTCTAGATTTTAGTTTGCTTGTAAATATAGCTTCATTTGCTTCCGTCCCAAACTGAGCTAGTTTGGCAATTTATTTTAGGTGGTAGTTCTCCAAATTAGCTGGAGGGTAATTTCAACGCACCACAGCTTCCTTTTCAGTTAGTTAAGAAAACCAGGCTTTTCTAGAACAAAAGTTTTATATTAATTTAGGTGTATAAAATAGGACAAGAACAATCTGAAAAGCTCAAATACAAGCCAGAAGAGATATTCACTTACAAAATTATCCAGAGGAAATTATCTGTCCTGTTCTGCTCCTCTCATAGGTGACTATAATACTACAGATATTCTGTATTTTTCTGATACGGTCTTGTAGTAAGAACACTTCTCTTAAGAAGTCCCAGTGGAGTATAAAAAGAAAATATCTCCATAAAGGTTTTTGAAGCTGCACTTAATTTTATCCAGTCAATTGTGGCAAGTTTTTTTTTTCTGACTATGCAGACTCAGAAGGATTCATTTGTTACCACTGAACCAACTTCGTCCATGCCGACCTTTGCTTTACTGACACCCTTACATTGAGGCATTTGAATAAAATGAATTATTAATGACTTGTTTCTGAGTTAAGACAAGACTCTTTCCAGACAGAAGGACACAAATGGCCATGATTCTGAATTCTAACAGCTGCATTCACTTGACATTGCTAATTCTACAGATAATAACAACATTGGACTATATATGTAAATAATCTCTTAAGAATGTAGGAACACTGCTGTGATATATAGGCTATTTTTGGGATATAAGAAACCTCATCACTAAACCAAAAATCACTTCTGAGCAACTGCTCCAGCTGGCTTTGCTCAGAGCAGGGTATCTGGGCTAGACAATTTGCAGAGATCCCTTCCTACCTCAGTCACTCTGTGACTCTATAAAAGATGTTGGAAAATTAAAGGAACTCTTACATCTCCTGGTAGTAGCACCAGATTCATATGCTTTATCATTAGTGTCAGAACTTTAATAGCCAATTAGACTGAGAAAGAAAATCTGTAAGTAGATGAGGATTTCAGTGAACTTAAATCTGACTTTGTAAAAAGGAGCAGTGATGTACATGAGGCTGTACAGTTATCTTTGACATGTATTTATTGCCACATCAAATTATGTAGATCTTGAGATCTTGAGTTCTTTGAGTCTATTACTTGTCCTATCGACAGTGAACACAGAAAACGTTTTACTACCAAAATCTGCGGCAACATTTTATGTATTTGAAGATGTAAAATTTGTCTAAACCCCTTCCTTGCAGACAAGCTAAAAACAATCTTTTCTCATAAGTGATACTATACAGGGCCCAAAATACTCTTCTTGTTTCCCACTGGACTTTTTTGAAGTGTCCTGAGTTTTTTACATGCATGGGACCCAAATCTGATTATGAGCAGGATAGAAAGTTTGCATACTGTGTCTTACAAAACATTGCTCCAGTTTATAAACATCCAGTACGAAGTTTATTTTTACTCAGAAAATATAAACTTGTTCTTCATCACCTTTGTGTACAGAGGCTTTCCTTTACAGTGCTGCCCAAATTTTTTTTACAACTTTCTTTCTGTTTGGACAGTTGGTTGCTTGTACAATTGTCTGTAAAAGGTTCTCCCCTGCTGTAGGTGACCTTGGAGAAATTATTAGTCCATTTGAAAGCAAAAGTGCCTGGCTTTTTCAAAACCTTTGTCACTGTGATGTGCTCAGTGCCATGAATTTCATTCTGGACAAGCGTGGATGTAGTTTAATTGAGAATGTATATAATGTTCATGCCCTTTCTATTACTGAACTTAACAAAGCCCCTGGGCTCTGTAAGCAACATTAAAAGTTATTCCAGTCTCCACTGGGATAATTAGGCAAGGACATGGCTACAGATGCTGGCTAAGCCTCTTTCATTTTCCCAAAGTCCATGCTTCTGTTTGCAGTGTCCCTTTGGTACAAGACTGAATAAACCAATTAGATTTTTTTAACGAACATTGATTAAAGAGATTTGTTTTATCTAGGTTGCATGCTTTGTTGCTGCTATCCTATAAAGACACCTTTTGAGACTGATATTCTCTTCAGGATAAAAAAGACAAGAGTGAGCAGAGCTTGCTGAACCAGGAGTTAGGATAAATACTGCAAAAGAACTCTGGAGGAACTTCTGGTTTAAACCGTGGGTTTTCAGACGTGGTTACTTGTACTGAATGGGGAAGGAATTCAGAAAAATAAAAAGGAAAGCAATACTTTAGATACTTCTTGCAGCTTCTGAGATCCTTTTTTCTTAAGAAGTACTTTCTTTAAGTAAGAAACAATTCTGTCTTAAAAGACAGGCAGCATTTCATTCCAGCAGTATTAGTGTGGAACAACTTATCACAAAGAAGGAAGCCCATTTGCTTTCTGACTACAAACTAAATCTGATTGAAGAACTTTCAGACAACCTAGCTAATTAACACTTTTAAGCTATCACTACTGCCTATATTCTCTGTAGTACAAACAATCATACTGGGAAAATGTGAATGCTGAGAGGAAAATGTGCAGCTGTATCTGAACTGCCCATCACACTCCTGGCATCACAGCAGGTGGACATGCAAGAAGGAATGTCTCCAGCAGATATTGCTGGCCAAACATTTGAAGTTTCAAACACACACTGTGTATGTATATCAATAGTGGAATACACATAGGGACAAACACTCTAAGTGGAAATAAATGTTTCAGCAGTCACACCTCATAGCAGTAGTGAGAATCAGAATCTTGAGTTTTTGTCTCTTCAATCACTTCTGTATGGGAATATCTGAAAGACTTAACTGTCCATGGATTTAATCATGAGGTGATAATCGCTGCTATCAAAGTGCTGAGAGCTCTCAGCTCACACTGCGGAGCTGGGAGATGAGGATGCTCCATACTTCACAGCAGCAATATCATCCTGTTTCTCCAAACTCATACTGTTTTCTGAAGGTCCTAGCTGAGAACGATTGTTGTCACTAAACAAACAGAAGCAGCTCTGCTGGAGTCCCAGCTGTGCTTGCCTGATAGCTTCAGTTCCTCAGCTCGACTTCAAAGAAATCTGTTTCTGACTCTGGAGGAGAAACAAGATATTTGAAATGCCACTAGTGGAAGACCATTCCATCCCCCATCCTCCTGTGCTTTTCAGATCTCCTTGAACTGCATCTCCTACTGCCAGTGTGCAAGGAAAGCCAATTCTGATTATGTCAGTAAGACTCCTGTGATCAGGCTACATGTCATAGAAGAGCTGCTCTTCGGAGGAAATCTGGAGCAGTGTCTAGAGCATGTGCAGACTGCCAGCCTTGGAAAAACATTTCTGTTATTGAATGGGGCCAAGTGATAAAAAGAGCCATTACCTCTTTTTATCCAATCAATCAGGCACCAAGGAGCAATTCCAGTAAAACAGTCCAAAGTAAACAGTGTAACTTTGAGAAAGATAAATGACACAAGAAGCCGAAGGAATCCTCAAAGAAATGATGTGATAATATTTCATTAGACCACCTACTGCCACAGTAAAACATCTCCATTAAGTGTAAGTGCAAGGTGATAGGGTCATGAAAATTGAGGAAGGATAGGCCATATTCTCACATTAAAAGCAGACTAAAAGCTGAGCTTCAGAATTCTTAGTCCTTAAACTTGGTAAACAATGAGGCAAATTTACCTATAAGAATGCTTTAAGATGATTGTTCTTTATGGATTTTTATTGATATTGATCCTGCAGGGATTTTTTTTTTTAAATACACAACAAATCTTTGCTAAAGCCAGGACTACAATAATGGGATTACTTTCACTGTCCTAAATGCTATAAACGATGCCAGTGTTTGCAATATGTTATTTTTTACTGGTAGCTAAGCTGTTATGTAAGTTGATGAAAGGGATGTATTTTTTTAAACTTACTCTCCTCAAAGTCTGTTGAGCTAGATTTATTCAGAAAAGTGAGACTGTTGCAAGGATGTTCCATTTTACAAAATTCATGCTTGTGGTCCAACTCTTTGATTTCTGTCTTTCTGACAGTGTGGTAATTTTAAAGGGTACTGTAAAGTTAAGCAAAGAAAACTTACATGTCACTTAACAGAGACACTGGTAAAAAGGAACAAAGTAAAAGAACAGCCTTGTTCTTCCTTAAATTACAATCAAACTTAGACATTCACTGCAATTGCCCAGTGCCCTTTCTTTGACTTGCATTGTTTGTGGGGTGTTTTTTGTGTGCATGTTGAATTGAGGATGTCTCAGGAGAAGTAAGAGCTGAATTTCCTGTGGAGTATTTGGATGGTCAGCTTTCAATTGCTCCGCAGGGGGGTGTGTGTGTTACTTTCCCTCACTTCTGTGTTGCAGGGAAATATAGTGTCAAACTAGCACAGACATTGCCAAAGAAGCAAAGGGGTTGAAACAATACATGGATTTGCTTATTATTGTATAGGCATATTAATCATAATTGAGTAAATGGAAAGTAATTCAATGATAATTCCTAGTCCGTCTTTGGGTAGAAAAATATGTGTTGTCACATTCAATGCAGGAATAAATGTGTTCCTGTCAGTGGTGATAGATATTTACCACTGAGGACCTTGGGAAAAAGATTTCATTTTAATAACTCTTTGTACAAGCTATTTAGGACTGTTGTCTCCCCCTGCTTTCTGCCGGGCTCAATTTTTTCAGTCTTTCCTTGTAACTCCCATTTTCCAGGAAGCTGGTAAATTTTCAGCTGTTTCCAGTTCATTCAACTTTCTTGAAATACAGAACTCTGCCTATTACATAGCAATATCTAAACAGTGCAGCAGAAAGCAGAACATCATTTATTCTACAGGCTGGACTCCTGTTTGAGTATGCAGTCATGTTTTCTTTAGGGTGGTTTTTTTCAGATGTACAATAGTGCTGACAGATTCAGCTGGTTAGCAACTGTTAGTTCTATATCGCATCCTTTAGTTGTGACTGTCTTGTATTTGTTAGCTAGATTATTTCTTTCAGAGATTACCTCCTGCTTTTTCTGACAAATTTTATGTAGCTTTTTTTTTTTCAACTGGACTATGTTTGAAATATCTAAGTATTGAAATTAATATAGTTTGCTTAGCATTCTCCATGAATTTGGTTTCTGAAAAGGCATGTAAAATCATACCAACAACAGGTGTGACTTCAGATGTCACAAACTCAGTTTCAGATGTACCTTCTACTGTGCAGACAGGAAAATGTTTCTGTGTGCCAGAGTTCCTTCGTCTGATTTGCCACACTTTTTATGCTAGATCTCATTTGCTTATCAAAAAGGAGATTGCCTTGCTGATTCCATAGCATTCAACTCTAGGTATTCTCTTCTGCACTAGAGTAATGTCAGCTCTTGGAGAGCTTGGTCATGAAATCAGATTTGCTTCCAAAACCAGTGATGTTTGCATAGCTATCTAGGTTGAAAGTTTTTGCAACAAGATGCCCTGAGGATATGGCAGCAGGAGCGAGGACTGTATAAATGTTTCAATAAACTTTCTGGAAAGAGGAGAAATGGCTACTTTCTGCAGATAGGACTTGTAACTTGAGCAGTCTTTGCAACCTGGTAGAGAAGAACGGCATGTCTGGGTTGTCGGTCAGCCCTGGAGTAGTATGTTCTCCTCCTTTAAAATTCTCTGCTAACATTCATCAGGACACACTAAGAGGTTTTGTGTTGGGTTTTGTGTTTTGTTTTGGGTTTTTTTGGTATCGTCTTGAGGGGATTAAAGTTATGTGAATAATCTGTAGCATGCACTTGTATTCATTAACCTCCCATGTTGTTTCACAAGCATACAAACATCATACTGTGAAGGGATTGCACAACATGGTCCATTAATTTATGTCAAGGCTATAGTCTTTAAAATTCATAATCTTTGGTAATCTATCCAAGGGATATAACTCTTGTTAGATCAGGCAACTCTCTTTTTCATGACTTGTAAGGGTTAGATAAAGCATAATGGGGTTCTGCAATATATCTATCTCGTATTTGTTTTATTTACTAATTTTTTAATTCATGCCCCTTGAACCTTTCAGAATGAAATAGTCTTGCTTAAGTAGAGGAAAAAGCCAAGTTTGAATAAAGAAACAGGAATATTTATAGTTCAGACAATTCTGTAATTGTTTTGTCTGGGTCAAAACGATCTACCAAAGATTCCTTGGCAATGAAAACTCAAATGAAAAGTTTTCATCAAATCTGATTTGATTCACATTTATTTAATAGTGGTAGCAGAATTAGATCCTTCTGTTTGATAGATGCATTCTTCTCTTCTTGTGCATTTTCATTTTGCTTCTTGACTGCAATGCAGTATCTCTTGGAGCTTCCAGTAATCGTTTGGGTCTGTTCTGTAAGCAGAGAGCAAGAGACATTCTTCTCTTGAGAAGACCTGCAATAGAAACAAGCAGGCTCGGGAAAGGGGAGAAGTAAATAAGACACATGATGATTTACAAATGTAATGCTTAAAAGTTATCAGTGTTCTCATTATTATTCAAATTTTCATCCATTAGTGACTTTTAATTGCATTAGCTAGAGTTTATTTACTGTGTCTTTGACAGTATATCAAATGTGAGCTAGAGTACTGCTGGATAAGAAGGGGGGGGGAATACGTCAGATAAAGCAAAGGCAGACGCAGGTGAAAGTAGAAGGGTGGTGAAGGTGAACTAAAGGAACTCTTTCTTGTCAAATAGGCAAATTTGTTAAGGAACAGAAGGAACAAATTAAGTAGGTAGAGAGCAGTTTTACAACCCTATCAGTTCTTGAACATCCCTTGAGAAACTGTTCACTGCTGGAACGAATCCTCAGTTTTTTTCTCTCTACTGTAAAACTTTCTGATAGAAGGAGGAGTAAGATCATTTCCGAGTTCCTCCGTTAAACTTCTCCATACATCTTCAGAGAGTGAAGGACAGCAAAACCATTGTTTTAGAAGATCATTTTAATTTCTCCTGCCTGTAGTGCCATTGGAACTGCATCTGCTGAATTTTCCATTTCACTAGGCAACTAACTCAGATGGACATTTGTTAGTGTCTTAGATGAGATCAAGAGTGTGCTTTTCATGGGCTTCTCCTGATTGCTCCCACTATCCACGTTGTGGATCTTGCTGCAGTCATCCTGGGGTGTGTGAACCTGATAACCCCACATAATTATTCTCCTCTGGAAAGTTTCTCAATACAGCTTGAGATGTACAGAGACAAGATTTTCCACATTTTTTTTCTCTTCTGTCTTGGTTGCTGTAGTGACATTGTTTTCCTCTTTTACACTAAAACTTATGAATGGCTTGGGAAAACTTAAGTTCACTTTGTTGTGCAAGGCATCATCAAAACAATTCAGGCAAGTTTTGAAAAACGTGAAAAAGAAGCAAAATTTGTATCAGTCATGATCTCTGCTTCTCTATCAGGCTATACGTCAGTCTATTTCACTATAAACAATTTATGAAAGGAATCACATAATTTATTTTAGGAGTTTAGGAAGATTTTGTAAAAAAAAAAAAAAAAAAAAAAAAAAGATAGCCACAAACAAAACAGTAGTAACTATAACATGGATTTTAGCCTATTGTGCCAAAAGCAATTGGACCCAGTTCCTGGAATAGGCTTCAACTGTTAAGCATTCAACAAATGCAATTTTTTTTCTGGATTTTTTTCTTTCTCTAGTGTATATTTGTGCTCTGGTTTTCTATTGAACTTTATCCCTCTGATATATTGTTGGTGCACTCCTTAAAATTTATGTTATTTGTCTGGAGGTGTTTATGTCTGCTGAGATCAAGGTTAGAAAAACACCTATGACATATTTAGTTTTTAAAGTTTGATTAAAATAAGCTTAACTGATAATATTACTGGAGCACATAAAACTCAATCAATTAAGTGGGTAACTCAGTGAAGAAATTCTCCAGTGACTTACTGTACCTTGGTTATTCAGTCTGTGCTGCTAAGAGACACATTCAAATCAGATCATCTATAAGAAAATTTCAATTTTATAAATTTTGAAGTAGGCTGGAAGCTTTCAAGGTTGGAATTAGCTGGATAAATTTTAGTAGTAGTGTCTGCCCTACTACATTTATATAGATGGAGGCCAATTTGTAAGTGAGGGCAATGTGTAAGTGAGGAAGGAGAGGAAGGTGAAAGAGCTTGACTGAAGCCTCAAATAATGGAGGTACTTGGATTTGCTGTAAGGATTAGTCATGAACTTCAAGAGAGGGAAAACCCTCAGTATCCTTCTAATTTTTATCTAAATTAGAAGAGAGGTCATTATCTATAATCCCTAATCATTTCTTGATTCTGATGGGCAGCACAAGGCCTGTGCAACAACTAAGAGTCCTCCAAACACATGTGAGGTTTAAGAAGGACTAAGTAGTGTAGAAACCTGATGTATATCCCATTCTGCCAGGGTAGATGTCACCTTAGGAAGATTAAGAAGTATATGAGGTGCTCAAGGAAACATCAAGTTGTCTGGCTTTCCTTTGTTGTTGTTCTAAAGAAAGGATAAAGCACTTGGAGTTGTGTGGGTGGCTTTGCAGTGGACAGTGTATGCTTTCTTCAATTACTGTAAATCTATCAACAGAATATTATCATAGAATCATAGAATCAAGAAGGTTGGAAGAGACCTCAAAGATCATCTAGTCCAACCTGTCACCCTACACCTCATGCCTATCTAAACCATGGCACCAAGTGCCACGTCCAATCCCCTCTTGAACACCTCCAGGGATGGTGACTCCACCACCTCCCTGGGCAGCCCATTCCAATGGCCAACCACTCTCTCTGTGAAGAACTTTCTCCTCATCTCCAGCCTTAAACCTCCCCTGGCGCAGCTTGAGACCGTGTCCTCTTGTTCTGGTGCTGGTTGCCTGGGAGAAGTAAGAAGAAGATCTTTTCAGTAAGAAGTTCTTCTGAACTTCATTACAACAGAGAACTATCAATTCAGTAGCAGGAAAGCTGTGTAAATGAGGTCTTCTAAGTCATGAAAAATTACATTCCTTGGAGTCTTCTGAAAATAATTTGCGCTTGAAAGTTAGAATTGGTTGGAAGACTGAAAGAGAGGTAAGCTTATCGAGGTCTTAACAGAGAGTTACTAGCAGTTTGGAAATGTTTTGACAAGCTGCATTAGCTCTACTAGACTACAATCTTGATGATCATATTTGTACAGACACTACTAATATTCTGAAGAAGAATATTTTGCTGTCTTCTATCTTCAGACTGCTGCTAACATCATAGAGATAATTACATGAGTAGTACAAGCATTCTGTAGACTCCTAACATAACAAGTGCCATTTCAAACAAGAGAAGGATTAGTACATTGCAGGTTTCAGCCTGTTTCATATTCATTTGGCAAAAAAATACTGTTGTTTAAGTCTTGACAAGGGTTCTGCACATAAAAGACCAGATGTGTCGTTTCAAAAAGCTTAAGAATTTTATGGCAGAAGGAACTTAGAATGGTTTGAATATTCTCTCTGAGAGACTTTAAACTATGGATGTGTTTATTGTTTTTTATGAGTTCCATATGCAAACCACTCAGATCACAACTAGAAGGTTGCTTCTTTTAACTAGCCAAGAACCTTGCAAAACTCATCACAAAATCTAAGACTGACTGAGCTCTTTCTGGATCGAGGGTTTGTAATAAAGACTCTGGAATCACAATTGATGTAAAATTGTACTGAAGAGATTGTACAGCGTGGCCTAGAATATAGAAGATAAACCGTATTTTTTTTAACACTGAACTTAGAAGATATATGGCAATTAGAAGGAAGGGGAAAAACAATGCCATTTTTGCATAGCTGAACATGATGAATTGAGAGGAAAATTTAAAATGTTTTCCCAGCCAGGTCTGCATGAACAGAAGAGTGTTAGACTGCCCAGTAATACACTCATTTATGTGTTGTTTTAAATTACCCAGGGCGTAATTATTGGAGTATATTGGCCCTATGTGTTCCCTGGTCTGTAATGTCAGCTTCTGTTTTGTTAGGGGAAACAATTCCTGACTTAAGGAATAAATCAGGCTTAGTCTTGTAAAGTGATTCACAATGAGGTTTTCCACGTTCAAAGATAGAATCAGTCGGGGTTGGAAGGGACCACAAGGATCATCTAGTTCCAAAGATGCACCACATTCTGTTGTGTGGCAGTGTTCCTTTTGCTGTTTCTTATTCCTATACAAGCAGCGTTCAAGAACACATCATGTGTTTTTTTACAATGCTGTTTGATGCAGGTTAAAGGAAGTTCCATTCCTTTTAAAGCTGTGTAAATTCTGTCATGAGAACTATAACTTTTTTCTCTAATCTCCCTATTTGTCTTGGATTGCAACACGCCACAGATTAATTTAAATGCTACTCATATTCTGTAGTTTTATCTTGCAAATCCCTCTTGTCCAGGGAGGTGGTTGAGGCCCCATCCCTGGAGGTGTTTAAGGCCAGGCTGGATGAGGCTCTGGCCAGCCTGATCTAGTGTGAGGTGTCCCAGCCCATGGCAGGGGTGGGAACTAGATGATCCTTGTGGTCCCTTCCAACCCTGACTGATTCTATGATTCTATGATTCTAAGTAGCTTGAAAAGAACATAAGTGTGAATGTGTATTTTCTCTAATAAAGTATTCAGTTGGGTTTTTTTCAAATGTTCTTTAGAAGATCGCTTTTATACCAAGTAAATGCAATACTTACCCATATACTGGCCTTCGAGGTGTTGTGCTTCAGACAACTCTGAACATCACAAGTTCAAAGCCAGAGCCTTTAGACATGTAGTATCTGTGGGTTCTAGTCCGTTGGACAGATGCCAGCGGGGGAGGATGGGCTTGGATCCCTTGTCATTCAGATCTAGGTAGTTTTGAGGCAGACTTTCACTACAGGTCACTGCGTGTCTGCCTGCTCAGCTGTGTGGTTAGCAGCACCTCTGAAGAACTGGAAAAAAGTGAAGTGCCTTAGAGTGCATTGTTCATGTACACATGTGGGGGGGATTTAGAAGCAGTTATGTCATCTAAGGACATCGAAGCCTGAAATCTAAATAAAAAGAGACTGCTGCACAGCTCTACCAATAGAATCATCTGTCTTGATGCTTGTCTGTAAAACATTTGATTTCCAAATGCCTGCATTAACAATGTCCATGCTAGGGGGATTTTTAAACAATGCTGCAGAAATTGCCTGTGACAGGGGAGTGGGAGACTGTCTAAACTAGCTGTATGGCTCACAACTGCAGAGAGCACTTTCAGAAAAATGTGCACCATGGCCATGGGCCAGGAACTCCAAGAGCTGGGAAGTTGATCTTGCACAGCCATGAAGTGAAAACCTGTGTATTTGAGGTTGCTTAGTCTTGAGAGTTCCTTCTGATACAGTTGCCCAGAATATGGGAATCCCTAAAGACTAATGTGTTTGGCTGTCTTTGTTACACAGAAACAAAACAAAGCAAAACAAAACAAAGAAGGAAAAAACAGTCCTTTTGGCAGAGGGATAAATATGTCATTGGGTAAAAATCCTGCAGCTGGCTAACACTGTGGCTGAGAAAGTTAATTACACACAAGGATATATATATATTATATATATATATATATGTGTCAGTATATATAGGTCAGACGGTAAGAGGGAATGGAGCAGCAGTTTGGTCATTGGCAGTCAGAACTCTTGGCAGGGAATTGATGAGACTGCACGCACAGCCCTGGGCACTCATCCTGGCCAGAGGAATCCAGCCTGTGGCATACTGACATGGAGCCTGAAACCCGTCTGTGGACATGTGCTGAAAGCAGATGTGGCTGTTTAGAGATCTGATTTTTCCTAAATGAAAGAGCTTGGAAATAGCATTTGGAATTAAGGATAGTGCTGCTTTTAGTCATTCTAAGGTGCAAACAAATGCTTAGATACTCAGTATCTAAGTGGCAAAAAATGCACGGCTACAAAGCTGAAACCTTCCCTTTGTTTTCTAAGTAGAAGATCCTTGTCTCCATGGCAATACAGTAGTGTTAATATCAAGAAAGATCTAAGCAAATCATTTTGGACTATGATCAATGAAAGCAGGACTCAGCTCCAGTTTTATTCAGGTTTCAGTAGACGAACTTGTGTCTGGGCACTTGCTGGCACTTCAGTCAATGAAGTCAATGAAATCTGTATGGAGTAATTAACTTGACCTTTTGGCAGTTACCTCACAATAGTCATCTGAATAACTTTCCAGGCTTCATGAAGGTCTATCCAGCTGCTTGTACACGGGCATTTAATAACTGAAGGCATGTTTTCTGACCCCCAGCAAGTCACATCTAGTAACATATTTGCCAGCCCCATGTGAATTCCTTGGACACCCCAACACATCTCTAAAGGTGTGGGCAGTGGCATAAAACCTTACCAATTGTATAGACTAGGCCACTGTTTACTATAATACCTAAGCACCAGCAAGGAGCACTAGATATTTTTAAGCAGATGTAGCAGAAGTAGACAGCTACTGATCAAAATATTATGGTGCTGTGTCATTGGATGATAAATGGTTCAGTTAGCCTCTGCCTTGCTTCAGAAAGCATTGCACTGAGTAACATATATTAGGAAAATGAGTAGGTGAGAGCTAAACGTTATATGCTAAGATTTACCTGGTGATTCTGAGGATCAACAGACCCAACCTGTGCTTAGCTTAACCTGTGTACTACAATGCATTATTTTTGTTATTTTTTTTCCACTGCCCTTTCTCCTTTCTTGAGGAAATGAGAAATTTGTCCCTTAGGAGGTACCTTAGATCACTGCCTCCTCCTCCCTTAAAAAAACTTATGAACTTCAAGATGGGTAAACCTGTTATTTAGCAAAGTCATAGCAACAAACATATGGAAAGCATATGGCTGAGTATTTTAAACTTAGCTGAGTGATGTTAATTTGTTAGAAGGCAAGGAAAAATACTTATGTTTGTTTCTACTTTTTCTCACGCAGTTGGTAGATGTCATGGGATGTGGCACAACAGCAGCAGGGAAGAGTTGTGGTGCAGTGTGGCTGGAGCAGGTCCTTTTATAGGAAAGAGAAGATCCATCTGTCTGCTCTATCCAGGCAGACACTGAAATTTTGTCTTTACTTTCTTTACCACAGCCCTGCATTTGTGGTCTGTGGTCAAAAGATTATGATGAAATTGCAATGCCTGCTAGAAGTTAGATGACTACTCCAGTCCAGTAACTAATGATCTGTTTTCCTTTTACTTTGTTAATCATAAGTACTCTTTTCTTCATACACTTGCTTGCCACAAATGCTCATTCTGGATAGCCCTACCCCTGGCCTTGTCTTTGTCCAGTTTTTTTTATTAGCATTTTAATAGGTATTTTAAATAAATATCTTAGGGAAACCTAAAATGTTAAAAGCAACAGCTGGTGAAGAGACTCAAACTAATAGCAGCTTCAGCTCAGATTTTCAAATGAAGAATAGAATTGTGCCAATTTACCAGTTTATGCATAGTTTAGTGCTAACTTGTTTTACTAGAGAAATCCAAGGTTGCCAACCATTAGAATAATATTACAGAAAGTATTGAGTAAACAATCTGAAACTTATACGACAGGTTGTTTGGATTGAAGTGGTTCATGTTCTCTTTACAACACTTTTCATGTATTTACCTGAAAAACTTTTAAATTGGACAGTAAAGACATGGAGTTGATCCTGTCATTGCTGAAGGTAACATGAAACTCTTGACTTTTCCTACAACTCAAAGTTCATTCATAATACTAAATATGTTTTTTTTTTTTTCCTATCTTGCTAACAAAAGTGACCCACTTGGCATTTTTTCCCTCTCTACAGTAGAGCATACTCCACTGAGGTAGTTCTGGGAGGAGTCATTCTGGGACGAGCTTCCCTTGTCTGGAATGAGGGTTCAAAATATTCATGTGGTACCATCAGTCTGATGAAGCCCTTATGTGTGGTCCAAGTCCAGTCTATGGAATGGATACAGGGAAGACATGTGCCAGACAGAGGAGTAAGTGGGCCAAGTGCCATGTCTAGTACCATTTCCTCTTCATGGATATTAGTGTGAAAAAGCTATGCACGTAGCTGTCCTAAATAACCAGATGGTATTTGAATTTCTCTTTCTGTTCTAGTGTTTAACACACATTGCTGCCTTGATTCTTAAGCGGAAAACTTCCACATCAACCTTTGATGATATTATGGGCCTTTCTGCTGCCATGCAGGAGTTGGCAAGAAACTCCAGATCTCCCGTCTGCTGGCACATATACCACAGCTGCAGGAAGTCTCAAATTTTTTACACAGAAAGAATTTCTGCCTCCAAAATTATTTCCAGGAGCTCTCCACTATGAGAACTGTCTCAAGGACAGAAATCAAAGCATGAACAATTAAAAGAGCTGCACTGCATATGGTCACAATCTATGTTTTAAGAAAAAAAAAATACAAATCTTCTACAGTACCAGATATAGTAATTCTGAGGGCAGAAATTTTACCCTAAGTTTACGTACTTTACCGGCACTATATCTAGTAAGAAAAATGTCTAAAAGTCTCAACAATGGATGTATAAGAACAAAGCTGAAAGCTGCTCATGGCATCACTTTCTCAGGGATTTGAGTCAGAAAAGTGGGCAGAAAAAGCATGACATTTCAGACAATATTAGCTATTCATACTTACAACTTGATTTTTATTTTGCGGTGAAGGAGATCCTTTTGCATATGGATCATCTTGATCCATATTTGAACCTGAGTTCAATGTTTAGCAACTGAAATACTTCTATCACTACTGATTCATAATACCCCATTTACTGCCCTGTTTGTGTCCCTTGCAGGGGAAATTTTGAGATTATCAACCTGGAAAGCTATTCATGAGCACCAGAGGCATGTCAATAACACTTAGGGCAAAAAAAATTGTTGGCCTTTTATCTGCTTGTCAACATTTTTTGTCCAAGTTTTTCTTTTGAAGTTCAATATGTCCCATATTTTATTCCTATGTATGCAGATTCAATCAAAAAAAGTCAGAAGTGATATCCCAGAGATATTCACAGAATCACATAAACATTCAGGTTGGAAAAGACCCTCAGGATCACCAGGCCCAACCAATAACCTTACTCTACAAGGATCACCCCTGAACATATCCCCAAGCACCACATCCAAATGACCTTTGAATACATCCAGGGTCCATGACTCAACCATCTCGCTGGACAGCACATTCCAATGCCTGACCACTCTTTCCCTGAAAAATTTTTTCCTAATGTCCAGTCTAAACCTACCCAGTCACAGCTTGAGGCCATTCCTCTTGTTCTATCACTACCTGTGAGAAGAGACCAGCACCAGCCTCTCCACGATGTCCTTTCAGGTAGTTGTAGAGAGCAATGAGGTCTCCCCTCAGCCTCCTCTTTTTCAAACTAAACATCCCCAGCTCTTTCAGTTGCTCTTCATAAGATTTATTCTCCAGGCCCTTCCCCAGCTTCATTGCCCTCCATTGCACTCTCTCCATCATCTCCACATCTCTCCTGTATTGAGGTGCCCAAAACTAGACAGAATGCTCAAGGTGTGAGCTCACCAGTGCTGAGTACAAGGGGACAATCACCTCCCTACTCCTGCCGGACACAGCGTTTCTAATACAAACCAGGATGCCCTTGGCTTTCTTGGCCACCTGGGCACACTGCTTGCTCATATTCAGTTGCTTGACAATTGGAACCTCCAGTCCCTTTATGGCAGACAGCTTTCCAGCCACACTTCCCCCGGCCTGTAGCATTGCTTGGGATTGTTGTGACCCANGAATGCTCAAGGTGTGAGCTCACCAGTGCTGAGTACAAGGGGACAATCACCTCCCTACTCCTGCCGGACACAGCGTTTCTAATACAAACCAGGATGCCCTTGGCTTTCTTGGCCACCTGGGCACACTGCTTGCTCATATTCAGTTGCTTGACAATTGGAACCTCCAGTCCCTTTATGGCAGACAGCTTTCCAGCCACACTTCCCCCGGCCTGTAGCATTGCTTGGGATTGTTGTGACCCAAGTGCAGGACCTGGCATTTGGCCTTCTTGAAGCTCATCCCATTAACATTGGCCTACTGATCCAATCTATCCAAGTGCCTCTGTAGAGCCTCCCTACCCTCATGCAGATCAACACTCCACCTAACTTTGTGTCATCTGAAAACTTATTGATGACACACTCTATGCCTTCATCAAGGTCATCAATAAAGATGTTAAGCAGAAGTGGTCCCAACACTGAGCCCCGAGGAATATCACCTGTGACTGGCTGCCAGCTGGACTGAACTCCATTGACCACCACTCTTTGGGCCCTTTTGCCCAGCCAGCGCTTTATCCAGCAGAGCAGTCAGAGAAAACTCTTTTATCTTCCATGATCAGTACTGTTTTTTTTTTAGAACAGATGTGTCGCAAAGTCTTAGGAGAAAAGAAAGCGATATAAGAGGCAAAGGACAGGTTTTAAAATATGGAAATAATTTTTTTCTCCTAATTTTACTTTTATGATGTTTCATGTCTAAAAGCCAAAAAAATGTGTTAAGAAGAAAAAATACACAACAAAATCCAAATGCTATCTTTCCTCATCAGACAAGCCACCAAACAAATACAAATTAATTCCAAAATATTCCATAATATGCACTCTCCGGTATCCAAAAATAATATTTTACCTCATGTTTCCATTACTTCCCTTTGCAACTCATAACTGTGCTTGGCAACACCTCTCTTTCAATTGTTCCTTTCATAGTACGAATCAAATAACTTACACTGCAGTCACTCATATTTGAGTATATAGAAGCCTCTATTAATATTTCAATGTGCTAACATGAGGAGTGCTATCAAGAGAGCTGTGATGCCACAGACCCAGAAGGGGCATGTCTTGGAACCATCCAGGTTTTCCTAAGACATATTTATTTTTCACCTTGAATCCCTTTTAAAGTAAAAATACAATACATGCCTAGGCTGACTGTTAGCCTTTGAATGGCCAATAGTTTTATCAGACTGCTGTTCCTCTGGAGACACTGAGAATACTCTTTCTCATACGTTCAAGATTCCAGACTCCTGCATGCCTTGGTTGGAAGTACTGTTCCCACATGCCCTGGTGTATTGCCACATGCAGAAAGCTGAGCAATGTACAACTGCACAGGTGCCAGGAAGTACCAGCTAAACCCCTTGAACATCTTCTTCTTGTGGTCTGAATTAAATGCCTCCTGTGTGCATCAGATATTTCACTTAAACTCAGAAAGAATACATAGCAGGTCTAATTCTCATGGATAGATTGTTTCATTTATCTGCTCACATTTTACTGTGTGCAGGATATTATACTTCACTAAAATGACATGAC
The DNA here is from genome assembly GCA_013399975.1 of Indicator maculatus. Lineage (NCBI taxonomy): Eukaryota > Metazoa > Chordata > Aves > Piciformes > Indicatoridae > Indicator > Indicator maculatus. The sequence goes on from VXBD01007208.1 coordinate 266,684, forward strand.
CTTGTACTAGTATAGAAGACTATATGCTTATGACTGAGTTTTGTGCACAATTTGCTGGGGAATTGGGGCAATTACCTCTTTTCTGACAGTGAACAAAGTGCTGAAAGAAGGCGTCCTACGTCCAAGCTGCCAAAGCCTGTCACCGCAGACAGTGAGCCTGCAGCACTGTGAAAGCCTAAGCAGTTCCTCAGGGCAGCTGCATGCCAGTTTGCATCAGGGAGCCTATCAAAAGCCCCAAGAGAGCTTCTGTAAAATTTGTGGCAGTGGAAGAAGCTACAGAAAATGGTTGGACTGAATAGCAAAGCTGGAGAGAAGGACTCATGATGTGAAACTATGCTGAGTCAGAGAAGGACTTTGTTTTCAAACATTTGATTTTAATATGTTTTACTTAGCACACTGACATGCTCTCTTCTTTCTAGAGACTGAAAGCATGTTTGGTGTCTTTGTTGCATGAACTTTACAGGAAAAGTGAGACAGTTCTCCCTGAAGTTCTGGCCCCAGGCTCTTGTGTGAGAAGCCCAGTACACATGTATCCGCACATGTATGTATTGCTGCACGTATATTTGTGCCTAAGCAATTCAGACCTAAGGATCCAAAATCCGCGAGAGGAGTGATGTGAATGCTAAACGGTTTGCCCATGCAAACCCCACCATGGTCCTCTGGTTTCACCGCTATCAGTACCTGAGGTACTTTCTAGGTTCCCTCTTCAGTCAATGAGAGAAGAGGGAATGACAAAGACAAGCCAGCCCTTGGAACAGCTGTCTGAAATAAGCGAGTTGAGTCTTTACCTGTGCATTTGAACTGATAGGGAGCTGCAACAGAGCTCCTGAGAAAGGGGGCTGAGAATGCACTCTAGGTTACTGTGTGCACATTTGCAATCTATTGTATACATGAATGGATTAGCTACCCTCTGAAGTAAAGGTTCAATTGAGGGGAGGAAGCAAAAATATTGGAGGAGAGTTTTTTATAATATCATTTAGAAACAAATATAATTATATGGAATCAAGGTGCTTTAATTATCCCTTTTTTTATTATCATGTAGGTAGGATATCATTACCGTTTAAACAGTATGTGACATGAAAAACAAAGCAAACCTAAATGAAGACATCCTCACATGCTAATTTGGTAAACTGGATAAATGTTAACATTACTACACTAGTATTGATTGTTTGCAATCTGATCATCTGTTCTGTTCTCCAAAATTTATAGTAGGCTCTGTGTTCCATTCTGGATTTTTTCCACTGAAGTGGTTAAAAACCGATAATGTTTGCTACAGAGTTTTCCCTCTGCTCTGAAATATTTTAGCCTGTTCCTTTATCTCTTTGATATTCTTTCTGTTCAGGCAGCTACATTTATGTATCTCAGGTCTCTGCTTGCACCCATAAGTCAATAGCTTCTTTGATGCTTTTCTGAAACTTTTTGATATTATTATTTTACCTGCTGTGTCAGTGTGAGCTGAAATTCCCCCCCACCGACAATAACCCGGCTAGCCCAGTCTGGAAGCAAATGAAAGCTGTATTTACAAAGCATAATCTACAATCTACGATGAAATGCAATCAATATGTACAAATACACAAAATTCACAACATTCACAAGTATATACAATCAACAGAAAAACACAATGAGTCTCCCTTTGCTTCCCCCCAAAGGCGACCCTTCACAAAGGAGCCTCCCTCCCAGGAGCTTCCCCCTCAGACCCCCCTGGACAGAAAGCAGAGTTAGTTAAGCAGAAAGTTGTTAACTTAGCTGCCAAGGTCAGTGTGTTATCTTCAGCCAGAAGAGAAGAAGAAGAAGAAATCGCAGCTAGACAGTCCAGCAACTGCCCCGACTGCAGAACGCAGAATGTGCAGAGTGCCCCACTTTGTTTTGAGTAATAGTTCTTAAACATTTCTATCTATCCAATGGAAGTGTTTAGAACAATTAGTATTTTGCTTTTCTTACACCCAATAGTGACTTATTTGCACTCTTTCTCTGTTTGAGCTTTGCAAGGAAAAATTAAAAAGACAGTTTCAAACCATCACACCTGCATTTTAAAATACATAATTATTTAGTGAAACCAGTTGTCATTTCATCACAGTATTCCATACTAATAAGAGGTTATGGGTTCTGATCCCTTATAAAAGGAAACTGAAATTTTCCCAGTGTTTAAATGTTTCAAATAGAGAAGCTCAAATGGATATCCAGACTTGGAAACCTAATCACTATGACAATTCAGACCCAGGGTAAATCTGAATTTCACTGTCTTTTTATAATGAGATAAACCAGGACTGGACAGTTATATTTTTCTATTTTATGACATGAGGTTTGTGGTTTGTCTCTAATACTAATATAAGGTTTTGATAATCAGTAATTCTAGTAAATTAACTTGTAACTTGAAACCAGCCTTGATTAGTGGCTATGACTCACATTTTACTCAGTTATAACCCTATAAAATAATGCTTTAGTCTCATATACTGTGTGATGTGCAAATGTAGAAAAATGTTTCAGACACATTTTAAGAATGGTAGACAGATTACATCTACATCAATGCCTTAAATATTTGTTGGCAGGACATGTTCACAAGTCAAACTTTCATATATCCTTGTAATCTAGAGACAGGCCACTGAGAGCAAGTGAGTGACATTTTTCTCATCCTGTAGCCTTTTCTTTTAGAATCATATAATTTGTGAGATAATGTGAAATAAAACTGTAGAAAATGGACCAGAAACAAAAAGCAAGGCAAGTATTCCATTGCAGTAGAACTTTACTTTTTCTCTGTGGCTGTTTACAAAACCTTTTCTTATTATTGTTGAGGGATCACTGGGCCATATCAGATGCCAGGATTATAAATAAAACTTTTGAACAGTATGATCACTGCCAGCTGTTTACATGATCTGTATTAGTCACTAACAGCTACAGTCATGGCTGACACAGGCAGACTCAGTTCAGTTGTTTATGGCTGGGAAATCCTCTTCTGAAATGAATGCAAACTGCACCAGAGGAGGTTTAGGCTGGATATTAGGAAATATTTCATCACCAAAAGGATTATCAGACACTGGAATGGTCTTCACAGGGCAGTGGTGGAGTCACCATCCCTGGAGGTGTTTAAACAACCTGTGGACCTGATGCTTAGAGACATGGCTTAGTGTTAACATTGCAGTGCTGGGTCAAAGGCTGGGCTACGTGATTTTGAATGTATTTTCCAATCAAAGATATTCTGTGATTCAGTGAAATCAGAGTTATCTTTTATCTTCTGTGGGCAAACTTCTTCCCTTTTCAGTTGTGTTTGTCCAAAATGCAGACATAGCAGGTATATTCTTTCATTAGTTGAAGTTGCAGCCTACTCTCTGGCTCATAAATTATATCTGTCTAGAAGTCTGATTGAGTTAAATCTATATCTTAAATATTGTAAAACATTTTGTTCCCAAATCTGCTGATATTTTTGCTTTGCTATATCCCACAAAGAGATTGGTTTAGAAATTTCACTGTATTTTAATTTTTTTTTTTTTATCTGAGCTATAACATGCACAAATGAGATTAGAGACTGCTTCATTAAAATCTTGACATTTCATAGAGGGAGAAATGCTCTGAGAAAAACCAGACATATCCTGTGAAAGCTCCGTAGTAATGACAAAAGAGAATTTTTGTGTGTTTGGAATGAATATATTCAGGAATTGTTTGCAGAATTCAGCAAACTCCTTAAAGGTGAACTAAATGAAAACAGCATTGTTGCATTGTTTTGGCTTCTTATTTCTCTTTTCTAAGCAATTTCTCAACATTTATTTTTATCAGATTAAACAGTGCATTGTAAATCAAATCATATGTCCTCTGGCATAAATGTTTTTAATGTTAAAATCTCCTCAGGGCCTAAGTGGTAATGCCGGATGTTGACTCATTTAATAGATGGTATCTCGTGATGATGACTGCAGCCCCAAAAACTTGCAGATAAAGTTATGTCCCATCCTGCTAGGCCCTGCTCTTTGCTGCATAGAAGAAGAAAAATGAAAAGTCTTTTCTCAGGCAAGGAAAGAGTGGGCTACAGGACTGAGTCTCCTGATACAGATAGTAGGACAACTGTGCTTCCTGCCAGGTCCTGACACTACTCTCTAGGTATACGCCAAGATACAAACTCTGATGTCAGAGCAGTTGTGCCTAATGCTGTATCTTGCCTAAGTGGCCGTTTATGTTGGACAACATCTCGTACAACTTCAGTGGCTCCCTCAGGGCACATGCTTGTTGTGCCCCATGAAACCCTGCTTGGGTATCAGTTAGTGGCTGTCAGTGTCCTCTAGCGGCAGTTGCCAACACCAGCAGGTCTGTCCTACTGTCAGCTGTGCCATCTCCCATGTTAGAAGCAGCATAATTTCAGATGTTCTGTGAGCAGCAGGACTGATAAAGCCTGGTTTCTTGTGGGCTTTGGTACATTAAACTGCTGCAAAAGTGCCATTCCCAAACTTTTTCTACCAGTCCTAACACTGTAGAGCAGACCCATAAAGAAGAGAAGTCATAGTTGATCTCCAGTCAGGTACCTGCATTTTTTGGCCACAGCATTCATATTCATTGACCAGTCAACTACTGTAATCAAGTATATTCTGTGATGGCCCTACTAACTCTAAAATTTAACAGGTAGATGACCAGGTATACAAGTTAGTAACCTACAGGTCAAATGAATAAATAAATAAATATTAATAACCTGGTGGATTTTCAGCATAGCTGTTAGTGATTTTAAGTCTCTGTATAAACAGTTTGATGGACTATAGAGAATCATAGTTTTTTATATATATATATATATGCATTTCACAATGGTTCTTGTAATTTACATACTTCTGATTCAGCAAAATCTACTTGTAGGGTATTTTCAGTGCTTTTCACTGGTAGCTGAAATGTATCCACGATTCAATTCTAAGATATTCATCTGCCTGTAGTTCTCGCTCCAAGCGTTATAAAAAAAAGTGAGTGTAGTGGCTTAATCCTATTGCCAAAATAAGGTCTTAACTGTGTGTTGTTCTCTTTGTTGTAGGCCATGGCAACATTTTTAAGGGTGAACAGAAGGACATCAAGGAATATTTTTCTGAGTAGACATTGATTTTCTGTGTTACTTTTTATGTGAAAGTCATTTAAAAACCTACTTTTATGTTCAGGCACAGTATTAAACAGGATTAATCTGTTCTCCTCCTTTATCACTGTTCCTCTGAATAACATAAGAGGGAAATTAATCTTTGTATTTTTCACATTCACCTAAGGACACAAAGGTTGTGTGATCTATTGGTTTTAAAAACAAACTGGGACCTTACCTCTGCAGCTGGAAATTCTTAGTTTAGCTTCTGCCCTACCTTGTGATTTTAGAGATTATTAGGTTTTGTCTTTGCTATTCTAATTCATCTTCAAGAACATAAGATTATTTCCCGGACAGAAATATGTACATATGCACCATTAAGTATATTTTGGCTGTATTGTAAATTTAAAATGGCCAAGAAATAGGTAAGGATGTGGGAACTCATTCAGCTATACTGGTAAATTATTAGAACCATCCTTGTTACAGGTTTGACTCCGTGGAATTGCTGCTAGTCTCCCAACAACTCCCAGACATAATTCAGGACTCAGCCATTAATTGTCTGTGATCTGTGATTATTTTGGATGTCACTGATCTGTTTGGTAGTATAAGACAGTTAAATAACATGGATGTGGGCCACTCCATATCAGTTGCCTCAGTGCCAAAGAATAGCATATTTGATTTATTATCATAGATTTAACCTCTGTGTCCAGTGCAGTAGAAATGCAATGCAGCTGCAGACTGACCTGCATGTGCTCAGTCATTCTCATGCAGCCCAGATAAATGAAGTTAGTCTGTATGCTTACTAATTACTTAATTGATGTACAAAAGATACACTGAACCCTCCTGCATCCACTGAGCAGATGCATAGGATGCAGATTTTTTACACTAGCTGCATATGTGTAGTAAGACATATCCGCACATGGCACATGTATGACTGGTTTGAGATGCCCTATCAACATGTGGGCTCAATCCAGGGCAGATAAATGTCTACTATTCCCAGGTAAAATGCNGCAGGTTTTAAGATTCCACCACATAGTGAGACAGGTTCAGGTGTGTTTCCTTCACTTTCAGTCTGTGACTCTGTCAGTCACAGAGATGGGTATGTTGGGAATCTTGAGACAATCCTTATATTTGGCAGTCCAGGTCTTTTAGCTGGGATTTGCCAAGATTTCAGAGACCTTAAGCAAGGTTTGTAGTACTGCACAGACCTTGTGATCATTGGAAAGCCTAGTTAGATACAATGTAACTGCAATGGCATTCATAACTCCACTCTTAGGTGAGATTTCCTGCAACACTGAAAGGAGATAGGCCTGCAATTCTCTTTGACATCTAATGGGAAAATGATAAGCATCTAACTTACCTCAAGAACTTTTGGAAATGCTTTCTTTGTAACTTTTTGTAGCCTTGTAGTTTCATAGTTGCAAACACTGTATCCTTTCACTGCATACGTGCAAGAATGTTTCAGAGACCATAAAAATTTTACCCAGTATTGTGTTTCTGATACTGCCTTTGCTACAAATATTTATGGGCAACATAAGATACAACATAAACAGTGTAATGGTAAGAACACTGGAAATATTGTCACAAGAACATCTTCTGCCAAGTGCTTTCGTTGAGAACAACCTTCTCAGACTTAATGAGATTTGCAGCATTTAAAATTAATTAAAAGCCTCTTTAAATTCTCTCTCAGCTCTTTTTAAATATAAATGATGGTACTACTAATCCCTGTAAGGATACATCTATAAAGATATCCCTGGAAATATTTCTCAAGCAGCAAACCCTGCAATTGGTGTAAATGACATGCCTAGAAAATGTGCAATTACAAGCCCTTGGTCTCATTACTACTATAGGATTTAATTACACTCCTGTTACATAAGCTCTTTTCTCTGTTTGTCTTCCTAGGCTTTTTTTTCTGTTGAGGATCCCTTTGCACTTGTATGTATCCATTTGTCCAACCACATCCTAAGGGACCCAGAGAGTGTGAGAGAACGAGAGACTATTTTATGGCTGTGTAAGCAGTTGTTCCACATCTACTCTTCTCTGCACCACACTGTAACTAAAAACCTGCTCATTTAAGTTTTGAAGTATATATTTCAAGCTACATTCATCAGGAATGAATGTCCTTTCCCTTTCTCAACCACATTCTTTCAGGGCTATTGAAGCTTGAGCACTGAATTCAGTCTTGGCATGTCACCACCCCTCCCTGAGGTTCAGGTTGAAGCTATATTTGGGTTCTTTTGTGCTGATGCCTGCAAATTTATCAGAGGAGTTCAAGAGAGGATAGATGAGCCCTAACACTGCTTAGGCCAGTCTCCATTTCAGAGCTGAAAGGTGACAAAAAGTGCAAAAATGAAGTTGGTCTAGGAAGGTTTTAAACAGCAAGCCATAAATTATTCTTCCCCCCCCCCCCC
>VXBD01007208.1:274134-365026 GCA_013399975.1 Indicator maculatus
AAATTTTCCCCCCCCCCCCCCCCCTTCTTTCTCCCTCTTGAGAGAAGGCATTTCCAGTAAAAGCTAAATTTGTCTCAGAAATTGGCTCTGTTCAACATGTTCAACACTGCTGAAAGCTTTCACTGCTAAGAAGGACCCCTAGTGTTTTTCTTAGGTTTCAGTGCTTTCAGGTTTATATATAGTTTTTGTGTATATTAAACCTATAAAAAACTAAATAATCACATACACAGTATTTAATCATAGAATTGTTTTGATTGAAAATGACCTTTAAAATCATTGAGTACAACCACTATCTAACTCTACCAAGTGTGATGCTAAACCATGTCCCTTTGCACCACATCTGTGTATCTTTTAAATATCCCCAGGGACGGGGATTGAACCACCTCCTTGGAAAGCCTATTCTGGTGTTTGATAACCCCTCAGTGAAAAAGTTTCTTCTAATAATAAGGCCATTTCCCCTCATCCTATCACTTGTTACTAAGGAGAAGATCCTGACACCCACCTCACCATAACCTCCTTTCAGGTAGTTGTAGAGCTATAAGGTCTACCCTCAGTCTCCTCGTCTCCACATTCGACAACCCCAGTTCCCTCAGCTACTCCTGGTTAAGACCTGCTTTCAACACCCTTTGCCAGCTTCACTGACTCCTCTGGACCTGCTCCAGCACCTCAATGTCCTTCTTGTTCTGAAGGGCCCCAAACTGAACACATTATTCAAGGTGTGGTCTTACCAGGGCTGAATACAGGGGAACAATCACTTCCCTATTCCTGTTGTTCATACTGTCCCTCATACAGGCCAGAATGCCATTGGCCTTCTTGGCCACCTAAGCACTCTAATGGCTCATGTTCAGCTGGCTGTCAACCAACACCCCCAGGACCTTTTCTGTTAGCACCTTTCCAGCCACTTAACCCCATACCTGAAACACTGCATGGGGTTGTTGTGACAGAAGTGAAGGACCTGGCACTTGGTCTTGTTGAATTTCATGCAATTTATCTCAGCCCATCAACCCAGCCTGTCTAGGTTTCTTCTTGTTCTCAAGCAGATCAAGAGTCCTGTTCAGTTTAGTGTCATCTGCAAACGTAATGAGGGTGTACTCAATCCCCTCATCCAGATCATTAATAAAGATACTAGAGAGAAGTGGTGCCAGTACTGAGCACTGGCAAACACCACTTGCTGACCAGCTGCCAACTGGATTTAACTGCATGCACTACACCTCTTTGGGTCCAGCCATTATGTACACATATGCATATATACAGAGAGAGTGAAGGGGGAAATTTTTTCCACTGTGGATTCAAAAACATGAATCTAATCTATGTCTGGATCTGCAGAGCTGGCTGTTTTCAAAGGTATACTACATCCTGGCAAAAGCCAATTTTATAATCTAACTTTCACTGTAGACACAGGTCTGCTCATAGTCAGGTTGAGATATTTTTTGACCTGAGAAAATATCGATGGGTCAAAACAGAACCATGCAGAAAACACAGTTTTGACACTTGGTTTATATATTCCAAGTTGCCAGAATATTTTGAGCTTTTCTAAGAAAAATGGTCTGATTTTCTATTTCAAAATGTATTAGTAAAACAGAGTGCATTGAAAATGTTTAGAAAGGCTGAAATTCAGATAGAAATGTAACAAAAACAGATTATTATGATAATAATAATAATAATAATGATCCTGACCTAATTAACTCAGATATTTAGTTCATCTAAATATTTAACATTTACTCATCTTCTGCCTTTGTGCTACTGCAAGTATCTCTTTCTTTGTCCTCCTACTTTGCTATCTGATGGACTGTAGTTAATGGCTTTCACTCATAAGATTTTAATGTATGGCTTCTCCTAATTCAGGTGGGAACTTCTTCTCTGGTCTCCTGATGGGTGCTTCTCTAGCATCCATCTTGTCTGTCAACATCCTTCTTGAACTATGATCATCAGAGTAGATGCAGTATTGCAATAGCTATTACTTCAGGTTCAGGGTTATGACTCAGGTTCAGGGGTATGACAGAATCTCCCCCTTCCCTATTTTATATTCCCTACATCCCAGGACTGAACTTTAAGATGCCTGGGCTGCTGCACCCACTTGGGAGATAAACTTTTTTTTCTGATATGAACCATAGGCCAAACACAAAATGCCATCTTAATTGTTATACTCCTTAACTTCAGCCTAAACATAGGAAGCTAGACTTGAGAAGCGATCTGTATTATATATGCAAGTGAGATTTTCCATGGGACATATCATAACATAACTGTACATTTCTGACTTATTGACCATACAGAACCTAAGGAGATTCAATCCCAATGTAGGCCCCTAAAACTAAACAGAGTGAACATCTCCAAACCTATTTCATACAACAAACACTACATTCCACCCATACCTTCTATCCGTGGGTGAAACGACTACATCCCACCTTTAAACTCACTCACTACTGTCATTGAAGTAGTGCTTAGCAGCCTAAGTAATCTACCTGAAGCTGATCTTATTTTAGAAATTCACCACACCCAAATCATGAGCAGCTGTGGCTGCTCCAGAAGCACTCTCTAAGTGCTGGTCTATATGCATGCACCCAGCAGGCATCTTCCAATTTGCACAATTAACTGTATCTTCCGTACTTATCTCTGCTAGATCTAACACATCATATACTGTCTGAAAGAACTCAAAATCTTCAATGGGTTCTGGTTCATTGGTGTACATTCCAAGATGGAAATTGCCTTTTTTGGATTGTGGAAAAAATATGATACCCTGTGATTCTTGTGTGGAAATTGTGCTTGAAACTCTCTTGCTTCACGTCTTTATAGCTATAAAGTGTTTTTCTGAGTGGCTGTTTGATCTCTGTTCTGTAAGATCTCTAAGATCTGTATCATCCTCAGAAAATTGTATTTTGCTTTCCTGAGAGTTTACAGTTTCAGAGTGAATGATTGCAGAGGCCTGCAATGGAATGCTAGACTTGAATCTCTCCCACAAAAATTGCAGTAGTTTGGATTTGTTTCTATATTAATACTGAAGCCAATGTATCAGCTTGAGACTCTTCTGTCAGAGTCTGAAACAGTCAAGCTAGAACTGACAGGGCCAGCACATGCATACATACACACATATCCCTGATGAACTCTGGCTTAATGAACTTTACAGCTTGGATGTGCCTTGGGAAAGCTAAGCTCTTTTTGTTTCCCTGGGAAACATGGCGGTTAGAACATCTTTACCACAGTGTTTTACCTTCAGCCCACAATGACGTGTATTATCAGTACATAATTTTAATCATAAAACTGTAAGCAAATATTTCTAATTTGCAGCCTAAGGAGCAGAATCTGAGTTGCACTTTTTGGAGTTGCGTAGTACAATAATAGATACTCTTACATCAAAGCAGATTCTCCATTTGGATTAAGCTCTCTATGAAAATGAATCCTTGTCTCTGTAGTAAATAGCGCCATTACATTTGAAGAAGCATTTTTGCTGAACTGCTGGCTTTGTTGTGAAAGCTAAGGTGCTGGTAAGGTTTAAAAACTGTACCCAAGTAGTATTTCTTGAAACACTAGATATCAGACATAATAATTGCAATACAAGACTCTAGAAACTGGTCTGTTAGTGCACTCAGTTCTTACCAAAATGTTCTGGGAAATCATTTACTGTTCACATTGTGTTTGGAGCGTGCCCAGAAGCTTAGCTAACTTTACATTGTAAATAATGTCTAATTTTGTGTAGTGTGTGCTGGCTAACAGTGTTTTGCAGTCCCACAGAATGGTCAGTGCTCACTTGCTGTTCTTCTGCAGAAGGTGGGAAGTCCTTCTCCTTAAATGCTGTTTCAGTTTTCAGTTGTTTGGAAAGACTGACTGTGTCAGCAAAAGGGAGAGGAATATTTTATTTCATCAGGCTAGCAGACGTTGACAATAAAGTCCCCTCACACTTAGACATACTACCTTACTGTGGAAGACACTGTGAGTATGATGAAAGAGGGGGAGCATGTAAGATGGCCTCTAAAAATATCTGTGCCTATTATTTTTATTAGTGGATTAGAAACTATTGCATTCATATATATGCAATTTAAACATACACACACCTGAAATCCTAGAGGGTCAACCATTTGCTTGCTAATATTCCTCATGTTTACTTTTTTATTCAGCACATTTTAAAAATAAAATTTTAGTATTTAGGGAATGATTCCATGAAAATTGTTGGCAAATTAATGTTTTACATTTTTTACTAGTGAAACACATAGCATCAGACCACGAGGTTTACATGCTCAGTGCTTAGTCCTTACTTAAGCTAGATTTTGTTAGATAAAGACAATGAAAACAATTCAAGAACTTGGCCCTTCTTTTTTAGCAAGACAGACATTTAGTGCATACAGATAAAGTCAGAGTTTGTATTGTAGACAATTATTTTTGTGTTTTATATCGAAGAGAGCAATGTTCAACTTCTCTGACTGTAAAGGCCCTAGCTCCTTTCCCAACAATTTCCCACTGTTTGGCACTGTTTGTTGTAGATCTGGAACACTCTAACAGATTTGGCTTGTGTTGAGACAGGTCTTCTACTGTTATTATTGTGAACAAATAAACACTGACTAATCCCTGGTATATGCCTTTCTGTTCAGATGTTGTTTATGAGCACATTGTTTAATCTTATTGCTAGTTACAATTTTTAAAGTTGATTCCTCTGAAATCTCAGTATTTTGGCTTCTTCCCCACAACACTCTTATTCCGGCTCTTATTTTTTAATCTTGTTCTGGGGATTTGTGGCAGGAGGGCTCCTTCAGTTAAGGAGGTTTGTGGGGTTTTATTTCACCAATTTATATTCTGCACATGTAAAATTTTAGTATTTTAAAGGTACTGTGGCAAAAAGTCACATGCATATGCTATGTATTATGTAAAGAATCTCTTGTTTTTTAATTCGAGTATTTCTCTGGATAATCTCTTCTGATAGCTTCTAGTTCTAGGATTGGAACATGTATCAAAACGTTGTAAGTCTGCCAAATAAGTGTGTCCAGATGTTCTCAAGGTGGTACAACTAACATTTAACAATTTCCTGGAATTTCTACCACTGTGATATCTATTTACCTGTCTTCTGCAGACGGATGTCCTGAAGGAAACATGTCAAAGGTAGGATGTTGATGTATCTGTATGGGAGTGAAACAAATAAACACAAAGGTGGTTACAAAACATGCATAGCTGAGTCTTACTTTGAGGGATTTAGAAGGCTGACTTTTTCCCCTTTCTTTCTTGCAGGGGAAATAAGTACAAATGCAGTTTCTTTCTTTCCCAATGGTTATCTTTCACTTTTCCAAACTTTTTTCATGCGTTGTTATAAATTTGCCCAAGAGTAGTAGTTAATTGTGCAGAGAATATTAATTAGCAAAAGCCACCTTAGTAAGTCTCTTGTTCTATTTTTCCAGGATATGAAGGGATTAAAATTGACTTTTTATGGGAATTTTAGAACTCTTGTTAGTATGCAAAATTGTGACGTGAATTATTTGAATAATTTTACCAGAGCATAAATTCCAGTTGAGGAATCCATGTTATTAAATTCACAGAGAAGAGCTATTCCTGATTCCAGCACCTGCAATTAGAGAGGAGTATTCAAGGAGCAGTTAAAAACTCCCAAAAAAGTGACCAGTAGGAATCACACACATTTTACAAATGTGATGTTATTCTCTTTTGCAACAGTGATCCATAATTAAAAAAAAAACCAACACCAAAACTCCAAAACCTCTGCTGGCACTGCACAGCTGAATAATTTAAAATGACTGCATAATTTCATGTGGTGCAGCCTTAACATTAATTTATTTAGCAAGTAATTGCAATATGAATGAGACCACATTGAACTATGCTGATTTTTAACACTCCTGAAAGATACTGGATTTATTACTTTGTTAAGAAAAAAAAAAAAGAAAAGGCAAAGAACTTCACAAGTACAGAAAAATTATCAGTGGTAGCAAGGTACTCCTGCATAAACAAGAAATCACAGTATATCAGAGGCTGGAAGGGACCTCAAGAGATCATGGGGTCCAACCCCCCTGCCAAAGTAGGATTACTTGGGGTAGTCTGCACAGGAATGCATCCAGGTGGGTTTTGAAAGTCTCTAGAGAAGGAGACTCCACAACCCCCCTGGGCAGCCTGTTCCAGTGCTCTGTCACTCTCACTGTAAAGAAGTTTCTCCTCAAGTTGAGGTGAAATCTTCTATGCTTAAGCTTGAACCCATTGTTCCTTGTCTTACTAACGTGAACCACTGAAAAAAGCCTGGCCCCATCCACTTGACACCCACCCCTCAGATATATGTAGACATTGATGAGATCCCCTCTCAGTCTTCTCTTCTCAAGACTAAATAATCTCTTAGGCTCTAGATGTCACATTTCTAGAGAAAAATCTACAAAGAAGTAGAGACAAGCTACAGTGGCAATGTTTTCCAACATGAGCAGAAAGCTTATATGGATAGGTCTGGTGCATAAATGCTCCTCCTTCTCATTTCAAAGTGTATTAACTCACTTTATGAAGTTTTTATGTCTTTGTTTTACTGCTCAAAAAAGGAATAAACTGGAGAATAATAGTGCATTATGGAGACACAGATGTTACTCTTGTAGTGCTATTGTTTGTAATGTGGATGACAGAGTCTTCGAGTGTCATGCAGGGTTGTTACCTTTGGTGAGGAGTGAGGAAGGGGAGGGTAAAATGAAAGCTGGGCTGGTCATGGTTTGGTTGAGCTTATGCTAATACTTCCAGGTTAGGGAAGTGATCCTTTGGAAAATACTGCCTACTGATTATTCCTTTCAAGTCTGAATTGGGAATTTGTAGGCGTTGTGTAGGAAATCGTATGCTCTGTGTCTTTAAAGCTGTAAGTCTGTGAACAGCACATATGCATCATGTTGACCAGATACTGTAACCTTCATTTTCAAGAAATGCCACTTTTATTATGAATAAATTCTTGTATGTCTCTTGTTTCTGTGAAAAAAAATAATAGCAATATATTTTCAAACAAATGAATTGTACAATGAAGCCTAAGATAGACACCCCAAGTTCCAAGTTCCTCTCTGGAGGAGTCATATGGTTGGTGTGAGGATAAGATACTTGGGAGTCGGTGTATCTTATCCTTAGACAATTAAAGCTTGGGGCCTTTTACAGGCTTCCTGGGCTATAATGAGCTATTCTTTATGAGTTGGTAACAAAAAAAATGATCTTCCCAGAGACCAAAAAAATGCATTTGTTGCACCAGGTTGGTTAGATTTTCAAAAGCTGGTGAACATCAGGGAAAAACTCTACAGGCAATTCAATCCCACCCCTGGGATCAACACCATCAACAATGGAAAACCTGCTCCTGCATAATAAAGCAGGCTTGGCTTGATCAGTCTTTTGGATGCCTGCTCTTCAAAGAATATCTCAGTGTGTTCTCACTTCTGCTATAGGGTAATTTCTTGTAGGTTTGTACTGGAAACAATCTCTAGCAAAATGTTGCAATTTTCCTGGTGATACCAGGAAATATCAACATCCCTAATCCTTCTCTAGTTTTTCTAGCAGGGTTTTTTGTTGGTTGTTTGGGTTTTGTTTTTTTGGGGTTTTTTTTGGGTGCAGTTGGGTTTTAAACTTGATCAGAAAAAATAACTATGTTTAAAAAAAATTCTTAATATAGGTTTGCCAGCAAAATAATTACAACAGAGAACCACCACTTGTCTCAGAAAGCTGTAAAAGTGAAGGAAAAAGCAAGTTAGCAAACAGAAGACAGCACACAGAAGTGATAACCTGTAGAGACAAATACACTGGCACAAGTCTTGTTTTGCTTTGTCTCTGATGAGAATTAAGAAGACAGAAGTAGCCATGCCAGCAATACGTGGAATATCAGATTTGTTGCAGGAAATGATGATGATAGGATGTAGAAATCTCAGAACTGGCAGTGGAGCTGAAACCATCTTTGGGGAGATAATAGAGTTAAAACTGAGGTTAAGCATAAAGTTGCAAGGCTGGAAATCACACACGTGAAAACAGGTCTGCCTAACAGATACCTATAGGATGAGCACAACAAAAAATGACTAGAATGCTGTGCTGGTTTTGGCAGTGATAGAGATAATTTTCTTCATTGTAGGTTGTAGGGGACTATGTTTTTGGTTTGGGTTTTTTTGGTTGTGTTTTTTCTGATGTTTGGGTTTGGTTTGTTTTTTTGGTTTTTTTATGGCTTTTTTTTTTTTTGCGCGGAAAACAATGTTGATAACACAGGGATGGTTTAGTTATTGGTGAGCAATATTTGCATACAGTCAAGGCTTTTTTGCTTCTCACACCCACCCTATCAGTGAGTAGGCTGGGGACAGAAGAGTCTGGGAGGGGACACAGGTGGGACAGCTGATCCCAACTGCCCAAAAGGATATCTGATACCATTTGACATCATGGCTGGCATACAAACCTTGGGCAATAAGGAGGAAGAAAGGGGAAATGTTCAGAGGGATGGCATTTGTCTTCCCAGGTAATCATTATGCACAATGGAGGCCAGATTTCCTGGAGATGGTTAAACACCTGCTTATTGATGGTACGTAGTGAATCAATTTATTATTTTGCTTTCCTTGTGCGTGGCTTTTGCTTTACATGTCTTTATCTTAACCTGTGAGTTTTCTCACTTTTAATTTTCTGATTCTCTCTTCCTTCTCACCAGAGCAGAAGTGCACAAGAGGCTTTGTTGTGATTAGCTTCCAGATGGGGTCAAACCATGACAAGCGATGATGTATTTTGTCTGGCTTAGAAGTTAAAGCAAGCAAAGTCAGATGATGGTTAATCCCCCAAAGATAACCAGTGCAAAGAGATATGATGGAATTCAACAAGGAATGGTGCTCATGTCGTTTAGACATTCTAGAGAAGGGCAACGAGGCTCATGAAGGGCCTGTGAGGAGCATTTGAGAGAGCTGGGGTTGGACAAGGAGGCTGAGGGGAGAGCTCATCGCTCTACAACTACCTGAAGAGAGGATGGAGCAAGGAGGGGCACAGCCTCTTCTCCTTGGTGTCAAGCAACAGGACTAGAGGAAATGGTTTCAAGCTGCACCAGCAGAGGTTCAGGCTGGATGTTAGGAAGTATTTCTTCACAGAGAAGTTTACCAAACATTGGAATGGTGTGTCCAGGGCAGTGGTGGAGTCCCCATCTCTGGAGGTGTTTAAGCAGCATGTGGACCTGAAGCTTAGGGACATGGTTTAGTGTTGACCCTTCAGTGCTGGGTTGGGGGTTGGACTTGATGACCTTTGAGGTCTTTTCCAAAAGGATATATTGTGTGATTCTGTGACAATGTCCAGACAGAGATTAGAAAACAAGAGCCCAGAGAGTATATCCTCGTAGATAAGAATCAAGTCTACCTGACTGAGGGTGTAGGTAGAAGAAGCATATGAATCCTGTCTATACAAAACTCTGGGAAATGGGTGCATGTAGTGACCTGAGGCTCAACAGGTTTGTATTAGGAGTAGTAAAGAAGACCCAGATGACTAATTCAAGTGAGTGAAAATGTTCAAAACATGAGGACTGGAACAATCTAGGGGAAGATAGAACAATGAAGGCATGAAGAGTTTTGTGGAAATGGTCAAAGAAGATTTTGAAAGAGGGAGGTAACAATTGTCTTGTTTCATGGAAATAGGTCTGGTTCTTGAGACCTCTGTATTTCATTTATATTACCTGACTAAAAGGTAATGTAAACTAAAAGGACACTGAGGATATTCTTGAATCTTCTGTCTCATGTTGTAGCAGTTGGTCTTTCATTGTAGACTGTGAGTTTGTTATAGACTGCTGTGATAAACATTGAGACCTAGGATACATAGAAAAATGCAAAGCACTTATAGGGTGACTTTCTAGAACTGTCTGGTTGTTTATGATTACAGAAGATTGAGTTTACAAACCAGGATCCTTCACAATGTTTATTCACAGATTACATCGGGTTGGAAGGGACCCTCAAAGGTCATCTTGTCCAATCACCCTGCAGTGAGAAGGGACACTTCCAACTAGATCAGGCTATCCAGGGCAACATCAAATCTGATCTTGAATGTCTCCAGGGTCCGGATCTCAACCACATCCTTAGGAAACCTCTTCCAGTAATATACCACCTTCACTGTAAAGAACTTCTTCCTTATGTCCAACCTAAATCTAACCTGCTCTGGTTTAAAACCATTGCCCCTCATCCTACCACTGTGAGCCCTTCTAAACAGTCCTTCCACAGCCTTCAGATACTGAAATGTAGCTATAGGGTCTCCCTGGAGCCATCTCTTCTCCAGACAGAGCAGCCCAAATTTTTCATCCTTGTTTCACAGGACAGGTGCTTCAGCCCTCTGATCACCTTTGCGGCCCTCCTCCGGACCTGTTCCCTCAAGTCCATGTCTCTTGTGTTGGGACCCCCAGAGCTCAATACAGTGCTGCAAGTGAGGTCTCATCAGAGCAGAGCAGAGTGGCAGAATCACCTCTCTTGTCCTGCTGACTATGCTTTTTCTTTATACCTAAAGAAATTACTGTTTTCTTTTCTTTGTTGTTTAGCAGTACTTAGTCTGGGCACCTAGAAATACTCCTTACAAATGGAAGTAACACCAGCATTCCAGTACCTGCAGATAAGTTAATGATACCATATATATTTCCTCCAGATATATGATTTAAGTTTCACATTGACATAAAAATAAAGAGGATAGAAGAATATTTTAAGGGAAGTGGTGGAAGACCCATGACTTAAATTATATAAAATACCACCCCATCTAAAGGATTCAAGCACATACTATAGGAAAGAGTCATACATTGGCTAGGATAAGATGAGATGACCTAAGAGCTCTTTCATCTATAATAACATGTTTATGTTACCAGTGGTTTCCCACAACTTAGTAAAAAGACAAATATGCTGCTGGATTTGATATCCAAACAACCTTTAAGACATTAAACATGATATCTCTCTGAATAGCAGAGATTTAATGTATATTATCTCATGAGTAATAGTTCTTTTAGCCAGAAATACCACAGTGAAATAATGATCTGTTTTCTTAGTGTTGCCTCATTTGCCAAGTTCATATTAGTATCTGGTAATACCTTATTTAAGCAAAGTTATAGTGCCTATGCTGTAACTTGTGGATATAGCTATAGATATAGATATGATTCTGTACATGTGTACAAACATACACACTCACAACGTGATGTTCATGTGATCTCTGATCTTATTTTTAACAAACCCCGTCACCAATGAGTGTAAACAGAGGCAAAAGAGTAGAATTCAAAATACTTTTAATCAGAAATATAAGAACACAGAACTAGAAGAGACCGATAATATCAAATCTCATCCTGTCTATTTGCAGTGAAACATTTCCTGTAATTCCTTTCAGAAATTTAGGACAATTGATCTTAAAAGCTAACTGATTTCCTTCCTCTACTACAGTCACTGGAAAGTTGTTTCAGAACTGTGCTTATGAAAAATGACACTCCTTATTTGTAGTGGAAAAGTATCCATTGCTAATACATACCTACACGTTTTAGTTTCTATTGTTGGAAGATCTTTTTCTTTCCTCCTGTGTTCCATTTCTGCCTTTCCTTAAATGTCTGCAGGAAGGAATCCTACCTTCCCTACACTTTGTTCTGACAGGCTATTGTTATAGCTTGGATTGCACCATGCAACAATTTGGAAATTTACTCCAAGGAGTAAATTTACCACACTTACTCAGAATTTGGAAGTAAAATGAAATTATATTTGCAAAAGTAGAATAAACATGAAAGTATAAAAGGCAATAGATATATACAAAACATATTTACATATATTTACAGCTCAACAACACCACAACACCACTTGTACAAATAATCCAGCTCTCTCTCTGCCTCCCTGTACAGATCCCCCCCCCCCCCGAACACAAAGAGACCAGAGGACGGTGTACAGCAAAATTATCTCTATCCCACGCTCTACCTTACGAAACCCAAACAGAAATCAGGCAGCCAAGCAAGCAAGATCAAAGGCAGAGACAGAGAAGAAAGAAGCCAGGCAAGGGAGAGCCCAGGGAGAGAAAAACAAGCTTGTGTTGTAAAATATAAGACCAATTGGATGAGATAAACTTATCTTTCATTATTCTGACTCAAATCCTCTGGAAAACCTTATTTGCAACTTATCATAGCCCTAAAACTGTAATGGCTGTGTAAGGTAATGGGACCTGCTGGGGAGAATCCAATGGAGAGCTACGAGGATGATTAGAGGACTTGAGCACCTTCCCTTATGAAGAGTGGCTGAGAGACCTGGGGCTGTTTAGTCTTGAGAAAAGGGTAAGAGGGGATCTCATCAATGGGTATAAATATCTGAGGGGTGAATGTCAAGTTGAGGAGGCCAATCTCTTCTCGACGGTGTGCAATAATAAGACAAAAAACACTGGGTACAAGCTCAAACATAAGAAGATTGTCCGGAGAGGTTGTGGAGTCTTCTTCTCTGGACACATTCAAAACCTGCCTGGATGCATTCCTGTGCAGACTACCCTAGGTGATCCTGCTTTGGAAGGGGGGTTGGACCCAATGATATGTGGAGGTCCTTTCCAACCTCTAATGTACTATGGTACTGTGGTATTTCATCATAATCATGCAACACCCTCTTATGTGTTTGATTTGGTAAAATCAGTAGCATAATATTAAAGTTGTATGATAACAACATACTTTATCAAGGGACTAATAACATTTTAAAGAATATGGTCTGTCTTTGTCATGCTACTACAAATAAGATAACCAACAATGAAGAATGGTAACATTTCACAGGCCAAGTTCAGAAAACCAGCTTTATTTTGAGTAATTGTTGTACTAGTTTTCCTTAGCTAGGAGGAGAAAACTCTGTATTAGCAATTGGTCTCTTTGTACAGATTAGGAAACAGGTTTCTAGGAATACCCAGCTGATTTATCAGAAGTAGACAGCTATAGGTTCATGGTAAAATAAGACAACAGCTGTGTTTGAAATCGTGTTCCTGTAGCAATAAATTGGTGCCCGTGGTAATTTCCTACCTGCAGCTACATTATAGAACAAACTAACGACTCTTAATTATGCAGCCAGTCAGTACTGCCAGGTCCTTATTCTCTGCAGTCACTTTCATCTTCTGCTCACCCAGTTTGCAGGATAAATTCTTATGCTTTTTTCATGTATTAACCTTACCTGTGTACAATGTTATTTCATGCCATAATCATCACTCTAGTACTCAGGTGCTTCCAGCTCATGATATCCTGTGACTCCTCTGGACTGGTGACACTTCCTGATTGTGTTTTGTCTGCAAACTGTCAGATCATTACTAATGTCTTTCAGCCAACATCATTGATGCAGAAATTTCAAGATGAATCCTCAATCCAGTCCTGGAAGACCTTTCCTGGTAAAGTGCTCCAGCTGGATTAGGCACTACTCTTTTCGTATTTCAATTTTTATTCCATTTTTCAACAGAGAACCTACTAATATCCAGTTTAACTACGGACTTCCCACATGAGCTAATATCAAATGCCGGTAGTCCAGGCAAATAAGATTGTCTTTGTTTATGCAGTCAGTTCCTTCATCAGAAGAAAGACATCAATCTAGTATTACACATTTTTCCTTTGATTAGCCCATGACATAATTTTTACCTACTTCTGCATCCTTATATTTAATTATGTCTTGAAAAATTATCTCCTAGCCTGATATGCTATGAAGAGTTAGGCAAAGAGGCTTTTTCAATAAGTCCACAAAGCTTCCTACTCACGAACCATATGACACTACCATCTTGAAGAAATTAAAAACAATGTCAAAATATATCCCAACAGCTTCCAACAAAGTAATGTAAACAAACAGTCCAAATATTCTTGTGCTCATACATTTTCTCCAAAGATTTGCATTCTTTCTCATGTAAGATAAAACTGATGACAGGGAAAATTCGTTGGCAAGAAAATTCTAATTACTTTATTTCAGCTATTAAAATTGGATAATCCTCCAGTCCTGAATTAAGAACATTCTCTTTCTAGAGTTTGGCAGACTAGACTCTCTGTATCATATATTTCCTTTCAAGTAAGGCCTAAGGCTGATGCCTTATTAGATTGCCCCATCCCATATCTGGGCCTTGGAATGAAACTTGCTCATTGGGATAGGGTCTTAAGGGTACTCTTGTGGGTATCTTGTGTAATTTGGAAATACTTGTTAGAAAAGAAAGTATCAGCAGTCTTTATTATTAGTTATAGTGTCTGTGTATTAGTAACCTTTTCATGACTAGGTGCTCAAAAATTCTCAATTTGTGCTACAGGTCACATTCATCTGCCTGAAAAGACACCAGTGTTGCCTCTTACCTTTGAGTTTGTGGTATGCTTGTTTATCTCATTTTGTTACACTCCACTTTGCAAATGGCAACTTGTGTTTCTCAGAATCCATGCAAAACCATCTCTCAACATTACTTATGCAAGAAAAACTTGCCAAAATGCAGCTTGATTCTAACAAGATCCCCTGAGGGATGCCATATGTCACTGATCTCCATGCGGACATGGAGCTGTTGAGCACTACCATCTGAACACGGTCATCCAGCCAATTTCTTATCAAACTTACAGTCTACACATCAAATACATATCTCTCCAATGCAGAGAGAAGGATGTTGTGGGGCTGTGTCAAAGGCTTTACAGAACTCCAGATATATGACATCTGTAGCTCTTCCCTTGTCCAGTGATTTAGCCACCTGATCATAGAAGGCCACTGTATTGGTCAGGCAGGATTTGTCCTTAGTGAAGTCATGCTGGTTCTCCTGAATCAATTCCCTATCTTCCAAGTGTCTTGGCATAGCTTCTGGGAGAATCTGTTCTGTAATCTTCCCAGGAACAAAGATAAGTGGCGTAGACAGGTCAGTAGTTCTTGGGCTCCTCCTTTCTACTCTTCTTAAAAATGATTGCAATGTCTCCCTTTTCCATTCACCAGGGACTTCACATGGCTGCCATGACTTTTTAAATATGGAAAGTGACTTGGCAACTACACTGGCCAGTTCCTTCAGGACCTTTGGATGCCAGGTTCCATAGAGTTATGTACACTCAGGTTCAAGTGGTCACAAACCTGATCTTCTCTTACAGTGGGTTGCCAGTTAAGACTGGGGCAAAATAAACACCACTGAGACACATAGATGTGGTGCTAAGGGACATGGTTTCACACCAGACTTGGTAGGGTTAGATAATGGTTGAACTCAATGATCTTAAAGGTCTTTTCCAACTGTGACGGCTCTCTGATTCTCTGATTCTAAAACAGTTGATGAGTACCCTAGCCTCCTCCTTGTCTGTTCTTACCAGCTTGCTGGTCTTGCTCATCATGCAGGGTATACTTTCTTTGACCTTCCTTTTCTGGTTAACATACCTGTAGAAGCCCATCTTATGATTCTTTTATAACCCTTGCCAAGCACATCTCCAGCAGTGCCTTGGTCTTTTTGACCCCATACCTCCACAATCAGGCAACATCCCTACACTCCTTCCAGGATACCTGTCCCTGATTCCACTATGCATTTCCTCCTTGTGCTTCAGTTTGACCAGCAGGCAATGTCAATCTCTTGCATTCCTTGCCTGATTTCGTACACTTGGGGACTGAGAGCACTTGTACTCTGTTGAAAGCATCCTTAAAGATCTGCCAGCTCTGCTCTGCTCCCTTGTCCCTGATCCTTGGGGATTGTTTCCTTGAACACCTGCATGTTTGCTTCCCTAAAATCCAGGGCCCTGACTTTACACTTTGTCTGTCCCATATCCATCAGGACTGTGAACTCCCCTTTAGTTTGACTCATTTTCTGTGCTCATCTACCTATGAGGAAAATCTATGATTACTTCCAGTTATGGGTATCTACATTCAATGTCCTATCAGGTGTTGTTCACTCTCATAATGCTTTGTTTCTAACTGAGGAACCCAGAAGTTTTTTTCTAAGTAGAAGAAAAAGTTTTGCATATTCTCTACAAGTGAAAATATCTGTGAGTTGGTGAGAAGTCATTTTAACTTCCCTTGGCCATTTTTTTTAAATTAAGTGGAAAAATGAGGAACATTTCCTTTGTTCATCTGAAATGAAGCACTTAAGTATTGTATCTGAAGTGAATGTCTGTTTTAGTGTGAAAGTAAAGCAGTTGTTTGTTCTTAACTTGAAGATACCTAATTTTGAAAATGATTGTGTAAAGCTGCCAAGACAAATGGAGAAATGTGATTAAATTTTATTTTTATTTTTCTATAATCCTAAAATTGGCATTTTTGAAAACTTGCTTTTGGGGAAATATGTTCCTCATTTTGAAAAGCAGACAGCATTATAGAAAACATTTCTGCTTTCCACTGACAAGCAATTACAGATTCTCAATGTACTCTAATTACATGATACATTGAAACAATTATATACATATTGTCTCTTTTCCACATGCAGAATCTTCCAGTAATTTACTTATTCAATTGCTCTTCATGTTGTATTTCCAGCACACAGAGTAATACTTAGTTTATGGACTTCAGAGCTAAACACTGAACAAATGTTTCAAATATCAAGGATGGAAGACATACTGCATCAAAGACTGAAGGGTTTTACAATCTAGATGCTTCAATCATAGCTAAGAGCTGCTGCATCTTCATGTGCAAAACCATGCCCCAGAAGTTCCTCTGGCTCTGATCCATGCTTAGAGTGCTTGCTTCCCTCATTCTAGAAAGCTTCTGGATCATATAATCTTCGTATGCATGGTCAAATTTTGATCCTTTTAAGACAGATTTATGACAATGTTTAGGAAAATCAAAACCATATCAAATCCCCAGAGAATCATAAATGGATCACCATTTATTTGTTTCTCTTACAGGTAGGGTGAGAGATATTTCAGGACATATCATTCAACTTCAACTTAAGAAAAATCAAGCTGCATAATGCTTGTCAATATTTTTCTAATACAAACATTTATAAGGATATTTGTTCCTGAGAAGAGAATTTCATGCAAAATAGCTTACTGTTCTCTTTAGTAACACATTGGCTCTTCAGGAAATGCCTGGGAAATTCTTTATTTTAGTGCTCAGGAACAGAGATGACAACAAGGGTCAACTGTCAGCAAACCCATATGCTATAGAGTCGAAAGGAATGCAGTAGCTAGATGAGATGGAAAAGACAGTGCTGAAACATTTGAAGTATTTTTGAGGCTGTTATCCATTCAATAACTCACCTTTTGAAGGATATATCAGAAGTGCTTTCTTGGAGCTAACTTAGAAGTTGAGGATATACAGTATTTCCTACATGTTTGTAGCTTCAATCCAAAAGAAGGCAGCGTTGGAAGATAATGATCTGGTACATGTGTTCAAGTATCAAAATACATAAACATCTGCCTGCTTTTGCTTTCTTTCCATCTTTCAAAGCCTCTCAATAAAAACTAAGCCGACTCTTTCACTATAATGAGTAGTTATTTCAGTTATCTCTGGAATCTGACTTTCAAAAGAAGTGTCTTTCATTCACCCTCAGCTGATTTAAGTATTTTCAGAAAAAAAACCCACTGTAAATTCCATATGTATCTAGATCAATTATTATCAATAATGATAGCTCTGTTTATATTACATAATACTAATTGTTTCTTCATTGCTGATGAGGAAAACTATTAAGGGAATTCTTATGATTTCCTGGCATACTTTCGCATGTTTTCTGGTAGTCTTCCTTTTTTCTGCATAGTCATTAACAAAGCAGCACCTAAATCACACAGATTATGAAATACCTGAGACTCTGGGGTTTTTGTTTATCCATTTCAGGATTTTTGGCCCCATTCTCTCTTTAGTTAGGTGACATTTTTCTCTTGTTTTAAGAAACTTCCATATTTTATTTGCCCTAAATGCATGGTCAGTCACCTAAGGATAAGACTTTTGGTTAGATACTTGAAACGTTGGAGACTTTTTAGGAGCATCTTTTGAGTAACAGAACATTCACTCACTTCTAGCAGAACAACACTACATTTGCTTGGTTACCAGCACTTTGCAGTCAGATCCCAACTCATTATTTTGACCATTATAAAATGTTACTTTATAAATGTCCAGCGTGAAAAACACTAAGTGCTTTTTGCTTACAAAAATGTGTATGCTCACACCATTTAATATCCTGAATACTAGCTTAGATTTTTCCATTTCTCTACTTGAATATACCTCAAATTTATAATCTATGAGCAAAACAGACTGGACTTGCACAATGTAGGCATAGCTAAAAAATTCTGAGCACTATGTACTTCTCTGGTTCATGTATATGTGCAATACCAGTGGCAATACATGCTTTAAATGCCAGGCATTTGTATTTGTAACCGCCTAAGGGCCTGAAGGTTGGAAAACTTATGGTAGAGAGTTGCATTTCTTTTCTTAGTACTGTTACATGAATTTTAAGCAAATCTGTTTGCAGGTTTTTTACATTCCTGTGTTTGAATTGGTTGAATTGTAGTCTGAACCCTTATTAAAAAATGTAATTTGAGCAGACTGCACATTACTATTTTTTTCTAGGGCTGGATTTAGTCTCATATGGA
Organism: Indicator maculatus; assembly: GCA_013399975.1. Lineage (NCBI taxonomy): Eukaryota > Metazoa > Chordata > Aves > Piciformes > Indicatoridae > Indicator > Indicator maculatus. Next base: position 292,550 of record VXBD01007208.1, read on the forward strand.
GTTCAGATTTGTAATAAATTTTTGTCTGTCGTGGAAAGGATAATGTTGTTTGATCTGCTTATTTTTATTATCACTGGATTCTCCACAGGGATAAATCAACTGTTTAGCTTCTGTCTATCAGTCTCTTTATAACATAGAAATAGCAACTTGAAAATGAATTTCCAGTAAGACCTGAGCCTGGTTATTTAGCTTTGTCACTATTCTGGTGTGTGGTTTCATAAATCATACATCACTACAAGAAGGGGCATTTCTGTGTGTAGAAAATCTTCTTCAATATTGATTTCTTTTAACATAAACATAGAACTTCTATATTCTTGAAGTCAGTATTTAACTTTTCTTAGTGCTACAATATCATCCTTAATTGGTTGTTCTCGTGCTCTTACTGTGCATCTATGCACTCCCTTGCACACTTTCATCAGGTGAAGGCAAACTCCCCTGGCAGAATTTTCTTCAGTCTGGGAAGGAATAAAGTTCTTCCATTGCAGCTTTGGGGAGTATCTGAGACAGCCAGAAGAGCAATTCCAGAGCAGTGGTGCATCAGACCATTCCTTAGGAAATGTAGCTTCCATGATTAAATTCTGAAGTTTCCTATGCTTTCTGCCTTACTAAGGCTTTCTTTCTTTGTTCTCTTTTTTTTTTTTTTACATTGACGGTAATGAAAAATTATCTCAGTTTAAATAGTTCAGTGGAATATCTGTATTACAGCAGGGATATATAATATTAAATATCAGAAAAAGTGAAACTCTTGTGTGCTGTAAACACTGGTTCCAAATAGCTTTAGTGACTAGCACTTGTGAAAGCCAAAGTCTATGAAATTAATAATAAAAAAGCACAAAAGAAGACAAAATCCCATCACATTCTCAGACAATATAAAACCAGGAAGAACAAAAACAGGTTGATATACTTGCACACCTGAGGAGAAAGCTGGGGACACAAGGAGATTTCCCGGATGCCCTGCAGCTGTAGATGACCTTAACATCAAAGTATTATTCCCTTCACTTCTGAAGAGTAATTTCACCAAAACTGTGGTGGCTCAAAATATTTTCACAGCTTTTAGCTCAAGAAACATGGAAACTCATGGACTAGAACAGCCCTGTTGTTGCTCTAAGATTGACATCAGTCACTATGAAAAGCATCATGAGAGGAGCAAGACAGCCAACAGCGGGAAGGTGAGAGGGGAGAGTTAATCCCTGGTCTCCATGTGGCAAAAATGCATGTTTAGTAACAATAAGACCCGACTAAAGAAAAGAGATATTAGACCTTGTGTTGTGGTTGAGGGGGGAAATTATTGATTACCCTCACAACAGTAATAAATGATATGGAAAATGGGTATTAATAAAATTAGTAACCCTTTATTAATATAAATATGCCAAAACTCGTTGAATAGGATCATTGTGTGGTTGGAATATATATTTATAATGGGAATATGCAGTCTTAGGGCAAAATACAAAGCATTCTATGCAAGTTAGGAGGCAACAACTTGGAAAGAGAATGGCCTCAAGAGCAGATAGCACTCGATTACAGCAGTGGGAGGCTCGGTAAAAACCTTTAAACCCAAAGGGCAATGAATTAATTACTCACAGCTGGTTTTACCCACATGGGAGATGCTGCTGCTGTTGCTGCTGTGTGTTAGCTTTGGGGCACTCTCATGTGGCACTGGCATGGCAGGTTGCCAGCACAAAGAGTTTACTGCGTGGTCCCAGGCTGATCTGGCTTCAAGCAGACGGCAGGCAGTTAACGACAGGCGCCTGCTTGGTTCCTGGGTAAACTGAGGCAGGGCACAATTCTGGTGGCAAGGGGAAGCAGGCTATACGGATCTGGCTTCTAGGCTTGTGGCTTCTCTGGCTTGCTGTGTATGGCTCGTGGTAATATCCCAGGCGCTGGACCAGGCACTCGATGCAGGGCAGGGCAACTCGAGGCAGCTTCTACAAGACGGGTCCAAGTAGGCTTGAAGCAAGGTTTGAAGCAAGGCAAAGCAAGGCTGACTACCAAATTGCTTGTATATATACATCTTGCCAGAGATCGATTGGTCCAATGGGGCGCTGAAGCTAACGTGTAGCTGCCCAAAGGAAATGCATTTTGCCAGGCTATAACCATAAAAGGCAGAAGCAAAGCCTTGTATCTGGGGGAGCAGTGGTCAGCTTACATGATCTCACCCCAGACAAACATCTTGTTTACCAGACAGGCAGGGGTCCTGTCCCCTTTGTTCTTTTTTCCATGTTGCCCTGTTTTTCTGCAGGAAGGATGGGAGAGAAAGGGACCCTGTCTAGACTTCTTAAGGCCTGTCTGGGTTTGTACTGGGCCATGTCATGGCCCTACCATGACACCTTGTAACCAAGTTCTTCTGTTTTAACTGTATGTGTGTGTGGGTGTGTTTGCATCTAGTTAGCTAACATTTTTTGAGTTAAATATATTTTTCTTTAATCATTTTGTGATGTAAACACAGAGACAAAATTAAGGATTTTGGTATACTTCCATACTGTCAGTGAAATGGCAGGGCTTAATCTAGGTTCCAGCACACAGTTTTGAAAGAGGTAAATCTGTATTTGGTCCCTGCCATTTTCAAGTTCCAGAGAAGATGCAAAACGTCTGTATTTTCACATCAACATTGTAGAGTAGAACTGCACTATGGGACAGAGGAGATCATATCTACTTTCCCCAATGATTTTTGAAACCCATTTTTGTTTAGCAGGTGGTGACTAGAAATAGAAACATAAGAAATGTGCTTCTGGCCCAGAGTAAAGGTCCATCTAAATCCTTCTCAGTCTCTGACAATGCCAAACAGAAATTGCAATGGGCAGAGTGAAAGCTGTGATTGTTGTATTAGAGATGTTAGCATGAATGTTTCTGCCTTGTGCTTTTAATACCCATTTTCAGATGAATTTGTCCAACTTCTTTTTTATTGTGCTAACATTGAAATCTGCTCCTCCATCTCCTCAGGCAATAAACTCTGAACTATTCACTAAGGTAAGAAATAGTGATGGGGTGTAGGAATCACCCCCCAACATGAATTTGGAGAATTACCCCCAAAATAAATCACCAGACTAGCTCAGAAAGTTTTGGAAGCAAATGAAGCTATATTTACAAGAAAACTAAAATCTAGAAATATGAAATGCAATGAATATGTACAAAATATATATGTTTACATATATTTACAATTTTTAAACAACACAGAGACCTCTTTGGACAAAACCAGAGGGAACAAGTAGCTCCCCCTCCCTCCCTTCCCTTTACAAGGGACAGAAAGAGAAAGCAAGTTAGTATAACCTGCTCTTAGCACTTAGCCACAACAATGAACACAGCCAAGGTCAGCAAAGCCAAGCAGAAGTACCATCTAGCAGCAGCTAGAGCTAGAGACAAAAAAAGGAGGCAGAGTAGTTTATGAAACTTTTATTCCAGTTAGCAAGCCAGTGGAATTATCTAGACCTTATCATTACTTTTATTTTACATCCAATGGTAATTTATTTACATTTCTACTGTTTTCTCAGGAATTTTCCTGGGCATCAGTCTATAAATGTGACAGAAATTTTATACCAACTTGTGGCATTGTTTTGCCCTATGTTTCTTCATTCAGGTTTTGGTGAAAAACAGCTAGATTTTCAAGTTATTTGCATATACCCCCCTCATCCCTGGGGGTTTTTGAGGCCAGGCTGGATGTGGCTCTGATCAACCTGATCTAGCGTGAGGTGTCCCTGCCCACGGCATGGGGGGTTTGGAACTAGGTGTGTAATAACAATACCATTATTGCTATCAGTACCAACTGACTGCAATATATGACACACTTGAACACAGAAGTCCAAATACCTGAAAACTAAACAAGATATAAAAGACACCGAGTTGATTCAAAGGAACACAAAAAATCTCAAGAAATGGTCAAAATGCAAGGACAGCACTACACAGACAGCGTAACTCATGTCAGGGTTGGTGCTTGGTTTTGTGGGCTTTAGACTCATAATAAAGATTTGTATAAGGAAATTTGAGTGTCTTTAGGGAGATTAGGTGTTACTGGGGAAGCAACCTCACCTCTGATGGGTCTCTGGGAATAAGTACAAAAATGCTTGCTGCAATCACCACTAATTGTTATAAAAAGAGGACTGGTATCGCAAGTCGCAAAATGTAAGCAAAAGATTTTGCTGCCCTGAATAGTCTTCAAACGTACAGCTAAACACTGGACATTTTTTGATGCTTTGGTTAGAGTGATAGAAAAGGAGGAAGCACTCCAAGACAAAATCAACACCTGCAACTGCCTTAGCATAGCAAAAGTTATTCCAAACCATGCTTGAGAGATCAGTAATGCTTCTGTGAGGTTTTTACTTCAATGGATAGATAAGGGGGTTCTACTTGAAAAGTGTCATTTAAATGCTGTCTAGAAGTAATTCCATTAGGTGAAACTGTTTGGCAGAATAATTTACCTTTTAAACAACACCATTGGCCTTAAGTTACTGTCATTCATCTACAGATTCAGACAGTGTTAATTCTGAATTAATCCTCACTGTTTTAAATGAATGAGCTTGCTTGAAGAATTAATCAATGTAGGGTATCTGTTATTCATGGAGCTAGAATTTTACATCTGTTTCACTGAAAGTGAAGTCATGGTGTCTGACACTATTCTGAATTTAAGTCTTACTATATTTTAAGATGAACATACCACAGATCATAGAATCATAAAATCACAGAACTGTCAGGGTTAGAAGAGACCTCAAGGATCATCTAGTTCCAACATCCCTGCCATGGGCAGGGACACCCCACGCTAGATCAGGTTACCCAGAGCCACATCCAGCCTGACCTTAAGCACCACCTCCCTGGGCAACCTGTTCCAGTGTCTCACCACCCTCATGGTGAAAAACTTCTTCCTAATGTTAATCTACCCTCCTCTAGTTTGTTCCATTTCCCCTAATCCTATCACTACCTGACATTCTAAAAAGTTCCTCCCCAGCTTTCTTGTAGGTCCCCTTCAGATACTGGAAGGCCACAATAAGGTCACCTCAGAGCCTTCTCTTCTCCAGACAGAACAACCCCAACTCTTTCAGCCTGTCCTCATAGGAGAGGTACTTCAGCCCTCTGATCATCCTCCTGGCTCTTCCCTGGACATGTTTCAGCATGTCCAGATCCTTCTTGCAATAGGGGCTCTAGACTGGATGCAGTACTCCAGGTGGGGTTTCACCAGAGTGGAGCAGAGGGGGAGAATCACCTCCCTCAACCTACTGGCTATGCATCTCTTGCTGAAGCCCAGGATGTGATTTGCTTTCTGGGCTGCAAGTGTACGCTGGCAGCTCATATTGAGCTTCTCATCAACCAGAACCCCTAAGTCCTTTTCTTCAGGGCTCCTCTCAAGCTATTTACTGCCTTGTACCTGGGATTGCCCCGAGCCAGATGCAGGACCCTGCACTTGGTCTTGTTGAACCTCATAAGGTTTTCATGGGCCCACCTCTCCAGCCTGTCAAGGTCCTCCTGGATTGCATCCCTTCCCTCCAGCACGTCTGCTGCTTGGTGTCATCATCAAACTTGCTGAGGGTGCACTCAATGCCACTGTCCATGCCGCCAACAAAGATTTTAAACAAGACTGGTCCCAGTACAGATCCGTGAGGGACTCCACTTGTCACTGGCCTCCACCTGGACATGGACCCATTGATAACCACTCTTTGTCAAACCAGTTCTTTATCCACTGAGTGGTCCATCCACCAAAGCCATGTTTTACCAGCTTGGAGATCAGGTTGTTGTGTGGGACAGTTTCAAAGGCCTTGCTCAAGTCCAGGTAAATGACATCAGCTGCTTTCCCCTTGTCTATTGATGTCCCTCTAGCAGATGTCAGGGTAATTGAAATCCCCCAAGAGAATCAGGGCCTGTGAATGCAAAGCCACTTCTATCTGCCTATGTAGGACCTCATCTGCTTGGTTCTGCTGGTGAGGTGGCCTGTAACAGACCCCTGATGTTACATCACCTTCCCCTGTCTTCCCTTTGATCTTACCCCATGCACTCTCAACCATCTGATCATCCTTCTCCAGGTAGAGCTCCACTGATGTAGAGGGATAAAGAGCTTATACCCATCTATCCCTACATTCCAGTCATGGGAATCATCCCACCAAGTTTACATTCATGTAAGTTTTTATAGTGTTCTTTTTGTAAAAAAAAACAACAACAATAACAAAAAACCCCAACAAAGCAACAAAACAAACCAAATCCCCAGTTGGGTAGGTATTTGAATATTTTTTTTGGAGATAAATAAGCTTTTAATTTATAAATTCTTGCCTTTTATCACACACATTATATGGCATGAAAGCACATATTGTGGCTTTATGACTGAATATTTGTCTGGTTCTCACACCATAATGATCTTGGAAAAATAAATACTTCAGAGCAGAAAAATGCTTTATAAAAAAAGCATTGAAGGGAGATGTTCCACTGAAATGACTGTATTGCTGTTGAAACTAAAGCTCTGCTTCATAGGTGAGGGAGCATGAAAGGTTATGAAGCATAAGCAATTCAGGTTACATCTTAGGACAGAAACAAAATGTTACATTAATGTTCACAACTAACTTAAAATAAATTGAAGGTTCTGGACAATTTCTAGAGAACTATTTGGTTTAGTACAGCTTATAAAAGGCAAACATCCATGTAGTATGTGAGAGGTGATCATAAGATCTTGTAGATGATGGAGGAGATAGATTTAGAGATAGATATGTAGATCTCCTACTTCTTTTATATAAACCTGGAGAAACTTTTGAAAATAGAATTTCTTGCTGGAAATTCAGCCAAAAGTTTATAAAAGTATTGTTTTCTGAGATCACTCTTTTTAATTTACAGTAATAGATGATTCATAAGTAGTGTGAGCTGGAAAATAATGGATGTGCATCAATGTTGGGAAAGCCAGATGGAACCATTTAACTAGAATTTAATTCTGTGATGATTATGGGGAATGTAATTAGAGCTGGAGATTCATTTCAAAATGCAGTCAACAGAAATTACTTCTTGTAGAAGTAAAGATAAATCTAGGATCCAAAATGTAATGAAAGCAGTATCAATCATCATCTCAGAGACCTACCAACCCTTTGCAACAATGTTAGAACTCATTTGACAAGACATACATGACCCTCACCAAAGCCCCCATAATTCAGATCCTCTGATTTTTTTTTCCAAATCATACAGAAGCATCTGCTAATAATAACAACAATAGCAGCAACAACAATAGTCTTAATAGTACAGGGAACAAGAAAGGAAAGAAAGTTTACAAATCCATAGATGAAGTGGTTAGAGTAACAGGGTGGGGAAAACAGCCTCTGAGGAACCATCTACTGGTTGGAGACATCCACACAACACTGTCGTAACGTCTGCCAACTCTGCAACCTGGCCACTTGCCTGCTGAGCCCCAGTGAAGCTTTTTCCTCATTGCTCAAAACATCTGTGGAAATATCTATAGTAAGGATGTGATGAATCATTGAAGCATTAAGTGCAGGATTGTAATGGAATCATGTCTGATTGTTTTGTGATTGCAGCTTTCCCACTGGTTTATATTTGGACTTCATTCACAATTAGCCTATTGCCATCTGGAATTTTTCTGTGTCCTTGAAAAGTGAGGGAAAATTGCCTTCTTCAACAATATTAGAATGTATCTACAAGACCTAAGAAAGAAACTTTGCCTTATGTTACATATTTCCCAGATGATTTTCTGATTTGTTCTAATGATTTCTCTCTATAGCTTAAATGTGAGGATTATTTTATATGTTCTCAATACCATTCTGAAGTAATTACAGCTGCAGCTTTCAGGAATTATTTTTACAACTATGGAGTCATTTTCCCATAGAAATACACAAGATAGAGCCTGTTCTGGTCTTCGGTTCAAGAACAAATAAATTTGTTCTGTAGTTAACTGTAAATCTCCCAACTTTGGATGGTGAAAAAATGTCCATGCAGAGGATGAGATTCCATCAATGGTAAAAGAAATGCACTACGAATTCAGCAGAGCTACAGTCTTGTTAATGTCTGTTAAAGTCTTACTGTATACACTGATAGAGGTAGCTTGTGACAATGCACCTAATGTCATCATGAAATATTTCTAGAATCAGTTGGAGAGTTGAAAAATCTTTGCAATTTTCTGTACAAAAAGACAGGGTAAGAATCATCTTCTTTACATGGCATATTGCCCTCTTATCAGGCTGCATATGAAAAGAAAGTAACAGTGTATGTATGACTTTTCAGAATTTCATGAGAGTTAGATATAAAATGCATCAAATGTATCCTTTTGTTGTTGTTGTTTTGTGGGGTATTTCTTTGGTCCATGTTCACCTACAAAGAACATATTGCTGCCTCTGAAGACCAGTGTACCAGGTGGCAAGGACCATCTTTTCAAAATTCTTATCTCTTTCCATTGGCTTGCCAAAGCAATCCTGGTGGCTCCTTTGAAAACATTTTACAGGCAGGCACGGATGTTGCCTGATGGGTTCTGTCTGATGGGTAAGAGATTTGTATTCAACAATCAACCTTGGCTAAACTGGTTCATGGTGTAACAATCTTAATCTACTAATTATAAAATGATGGGAACAATATTGCAAATAGTTTTCTGACACTAATATATTAATATATTTCACAGCAGTGGCCACCTGTGTGGGTGGAATGCTTATAAAAGCAGGTATCTACTTGGTCTAGAAGTAATGGAGAATTAACCCAGCTCCTTGGCAACTTTCAGCTCAAAAATAAATAATATTCCAAACAAATCTTAATTCTACTTTTTGCTCTTGGAAGTATCCACAGTGCTTTTTAATGGTGAAGCAGGCAGTAAAATGCCTGAAAATCATACTGACATTGATGAAAGGCTTCAACTGAGCTTATCTAGCAGTGATGTTGGTTTTGTTCGGACAAGAGTTTTATCCCTCAGACCTGAAGAGACTTGTCCTGGAAGAGATTTTATCTCTGAAAAGAGATAAACACTGCAGTAACTCTCAGAATTAGCAATCCTCAAAAAGGCTTGACTTTTGTGAGGGTGTCTGCACCAGACATTGGACCATTATATAGGCAGTGAAGTTCTTAAAAGTGCATTACAGAGAGGCATCTTCTCAAAAACGATTCTGTGAAAATGTCAAAGACTAATTCCATATATTGAAAATTATCCTGAGGATCAAAGCTGTTGTTGAGAAATACAGAAACAGTTCTGAAATGGTCCTAGGGAAGTCAACAGAACAAATCAGGACATCCTATTCTAGTCAGTGAACTTTCCCAAAATGACAGCAGATAAAGATGTCACCTCAGTGTAAGAGACCTTGAATGATTTCTGAACCATTTCAAAACCATGATTTCTGAACACATCTCAAAATCTCAGATGTACCACTTTGTTTCAGAAATAAAACTCCTCAATGTTTATGTTATGTTTCTATGAGAGAAGTTCCTGAAAAAGAGTGAAAAAAGTTCCAACTATTAGAAATTCAAAAGCAGTTGCATAATTTTATGAGACTTTTTAGTGGGAAAATTAACTGTTAGAGATTAGGAGAGACACATGGCAATACTGTGAAGAAAAAAAAAAAGGAAATTTGTCCATTGAAAGATTTTTATGCCAGTCCTTCAACATATTATAAGTTGTCTTTCTCACATTTAGAGAAATAGGGAAATAGAGGAAAACGTTTTCCATCTGTTGAGCCCACTTTTTTCACTTTTTGCCAAAGGAAAGTAATAAGAAAGTTCACTTCCATAAAGAGCTTTGTTCAGCCCAGCAAAATTATATATTCAGATAAAGTATTCCATGTGCAGAATAAAGAATCCAGAAACTGACATATAAACTTCACTGAATCTATGAATATGTAGTGGTATATGAGTATCAAAAGTTTCACCCTTAAGTGCACAACTTTAAGCATTAAATGACAGACTGGAATGATGTAAAATCCCCAGTTCACATATATTCAAAAATAATTGAAAGCAATATTAAATCATGGACTTAAGGACCTGCACCATGCAAGAAACAGATAAAAAGCAAACCAAACCAAACCAAACCCAACATCTTTCCTCAGAAATGGGAAACTTCCAAACTTGGGATCATTATTTAAGTAATTGACAACATGGGCTATTAATGGAATGGGATGTGAAAAACCTGTGTGTGTTATGAACTACATGGAATACAAGTTATTCCTTACTAGCTACTCATTAAATAAAAAGTAATTTAACTGTGTATGCATGGGGATCCTGAATTCTTCAGTTTCTGCTATATGGAAAACCTCCATTTTTTGATAAAACTTTTGAAAAGCTCAGGTTTTGTTGAAAAGCTCAGGATTTGTTTAACTTAGGTTCTTAATGACCCTACAACTCTGGCATGAAAAGCAAGCCAGTGTTTTTGTAAAGAGGGATGATGGAAAATTGGAGAAAACATACTTTCCCATAATGGAACATCTGAAAAGATGTTAATACTCAAATACAAATTAGTAGTTTTATAGTACTGCAAACATCTGTGTCCTGAAACAATTTTTCTTGTGCAGCCAGTGGAAATGAACACTTCCCACGTGTGCTGGCCTAACACTAGAGAAATGTTTAGAGCTGTTGGAGAACTTTGGAATGAAATATTTTCCTTTGGAAAATGGCAAGCTTTTGAAACAGAGGCTTTTTAAGAATGGGTTGCTTTTGAAAACATTTTTATTTGTGAAAGAAAAAATGGACACTGCCAAAAAAAATTGGCTTAACTTTTTTTTTTTAAAAATACAAAGATTCCATTTTTAGTTCAAACCAACTTCTCCTTCCTTAATGTAATTAATGCATGACAGTAATTAATTAACCTCAGACACAACTCTGTCAACATTAGCTGAAAAATCTGCTCTCTCTGCAATTGCTAGAGGATGATACAACAGAAGAACAGAAGAAATATTGTTTTCATGTTTTAAGTGAATATTCTAGACCACAGACGATCTAATTCCAGTGTAAAACATGGTATCTGCAAACATGATGTACACTAATTAGAGGTGCTTTACAGGAAGTATATCTAGCATAACATGAACACAAAGAAATACAAAATAGAGTAAACCACAAGGAAATTAAATAATAGAATTAATGTTATATCATTAATTTTGCTGAGAGCTAGTATCTTGCACTTTTCACTTTTCCCACTTTCCACAGCAAGAAAACACATTTTCCAAGTATTGGCATGTTCTTAACTTGGTCATTTGAGGGGCAGGTCCTCTAGATCTCTATATTTGTACGCTAGTCAAAGGTGTCATTATATGAACCAGCGATCTAATGCTACAATAGGCATACAAATGACTATTGGGGAGTATGCTGGAGAGAAGGAAAGAAAAAAAAGTAGTGAAGTGTTTCTTTATTTAAATTTGGTAAATAGAGAAGATTAGTAAGTAGGTCTGGTAAGACCTCACCTGGAGTACTGCGTCCAGTTCTGGAGTCCCTATTACAAGAGGGATATGGACATGCTGGAACATGTCCAGAGAAGGGCCAGAAGGATGATCAGAGGGCTGGAGCACCTCTCCTATGAGGACAGACTGAAAGAGTTGGGGCTGTTCAGTCTGCAGAAGAGAAGGCTCCGAGGAGAACTTATTGTGGCCTTCCAGTATCTGAAGGGGGCCTACAAGAAAGCTGGGGAGGGACTTTTTAGGATATCAGGTAGTGATAGGACTAGGGGGAATGGAACAAAGCTGGAAGTGGGGAGATTCAGACTGGATATAAGGAGGAAATTCTTCCCCATGAGAGTGGTGAGAGCCTGGAATGGGTTGTCCAGGGAGATGGTTGAAGCCCCATCCCTGGAGATGTTTAAAGCCAGGCTGGATGAGGCTCTGTCCAGCCTGATCTAGTGTGAGGTGTCCCTGTCCATGGCAGGGAGGTTGGATCCAGATGATCTTTGTGGTCCCTTCCAACCCTGACTGATTCTATGATTCTATGATTAGAATGAGGAAAACTAAATTAATTTTTTCTGATTATCTCTCATTTTATTCCAGTTCAAAAATTGATAGCTATCCAGAAGGAAGAGCCTCTTATTATTTAAGTTGTTTGGAAACAATTTTAATGTGCCCCAGTTTACTGAGCCCCGAGAGGCTCATTTTCAATTGCTGTAGTACACAAATGGTTCTAAGGTGTTGCTTTTTTTTTTTTTTCCTGAATCTGAAATGCACTAGGGAGCTTTCTCATACTGGAAAACTTAGGCAAGAGGGAAGGAAAAAAAGCTCAAATTCATAAACACACCATGTCAAACAGTATCCTGTATGAATTTAACCCAAAATAGAATTGAAGTATTCCTATGGGCTCACAAAAGACTAGGTTTTCCAGGATAAGGGCTCTTGTAGTAGCAGGTGCAAACCGCTGTGAGCACAAAAGAATTGTCAAGGCAGGAGAGTGTCTCACACTCAACTTGAGGAAATATGTCATATAGTTCTACTTAAAAGCCAAATTAACAGCAGCTAAATAAAACTCAGAAGTTTTTTCTTTTAAAATAACACAAACCAAATCACACAAATTTTTTGCTCTATTTCAATCATACGAGAAAGCAAAAATTTCACAGTTGTAAGTCAAAGATCTTAGAAAGCCTTTCAGTTCTGTGAAAGAAAATGTCAATTTATTATGAGAAAAAGGAATGTAACAACTGGAAATATGACATAGTGGGAAATATTCTCAAGAGGATTAAATTAATACATTCCACTAAAGCAAGTAGAAGCTAGGTGCATAAGTATCTCTATGCTCAGGATTATTCTACAGTGAAGTCTTCGAGTGCTTCTGTATTTAACACCTCAATTTTACCAGGTCCTGTGTCAATATGTTGGTCTGCTGCAACATGTCTACATCAGACTAAGCATTCACAAGCTTTTAATAAAGATGTATCTTATTTATCTTATACATTCCTCCATTGATACATCCTACATATCTATTTCTAAATAAAATCAAAAAGTACTGTAGCTTTTAAATTAAAAGACTAGCTGAGAATCCTGAATACTTGATTTATTATCAAAAAACTGGGATTTACTACTCTCTTCCTTCCTTCCCGGCTGTTAGAAAATTAATCTCAGATATCTTCTTAACTATGATGCTGTTCTATGGAAAACTGGATGAGTGGAATAGTTTTACATTAGTTCAAATCCATTCTTAATTCCTTATTATTAGCTTTCACAGCTGTTGTTTTTGTTTGTCTGGGGTTTTTAAAATTTATTTTCTTACAAAATGGGATTTTCTGCTGTGTGTACTTTTGTCTTTAATAGGTGTCATAGCTGTGTAGAATAATTCTATTTATATTTTATTCTCTGTTTTTATTTCATCCTAGTTGATGAAACTCAATTTAACAAGGGAAAAAGTGCTAAACAGTCCCATTCTCATTTTCACCCTGTCAGTTACCTCTGCAGAGGGAATGGCAAGGATTAATTATGGGGGTTTGTGTTTTGTTTTTTTTGGTTTTGGTGCCTTTTATTTCTTTCTTTTTTTTTTTTTTTTTTTTTTTTTCTTTCAGGAACCATTACAAACAGAAAAGGACAACAGCTCAAGTTAGTATTTCAAAGTGGCTAATCAGTCAAATTCTAAGGATAACTGATATCCTGTACTTCTGCAAAGAGTGTAAATAGCAATCTCTCAGGAGTTTTCCTTAATCTCTTGAATCGCCTTCTGCATGGGTGACTAAAAATTCACACAACCTTTACAAATTTATTTATTGTCTTTGAAAGGGCTGGTAGCAACAAACAGGTTTGGAAAAGTGTCCAATGCAAGTAAGCATTGTATTCTGGATTATATTTGTGTGCCTCAAATGCTCTGGTAGTTATTTTAGCCTATTTTATGAATTTAAAAGGATTATCAAAGCTATGAAGTACAGCAACTAGACAAATTTACATTGTCTTTTGTTGATTAGTTTGAAGATTTCTCTAGTTTTTCTGCTTCAGAAAATATGATGCCATTTTATGTAGCATCTGCTATAAATTTGATGTATCTTTCAGCCTCTTTTTCACAATTCTTACATGTTCTTTTTCCTTTATAACAAACAAATGCATTGCTCTGGATTTCTGAAAGCTCACAGATGTTTGTACTACATGGAGAAAGTATGTCTTGTCTTGCTCCAACAGGAAAAAATTGAGTTAGGCTCAATGTGCTGATACATGTAAAAGTGGTAATATTCCAAGGCATTGTGGTTATACAGAGACAGCTTCTTAAACGTATCAAAGCATACCACAGATGACAGCTGAATGAAGCTGGAAGGTTAGGATCTGATCATCATTGAAAACATATTTTCTCTATTTGGACTTTAATTATATCAGTGCATACTCTACCCAAAAGCTTATTTGTTTTCTAAAAGTTAGTGTAGTGATGCACAGGGAAAAATGCCAAAACCCATCTTCTCTTCAGAAGTTGTGCAGAGCAATGAAGCAAGATGTCATTCACACTCTGCTGTGACAAGGAGGAGACAAAATGGGAACTGCGTGTAAAATGTTGTTCCACATCTGTGAATAGTTTTTTGGGCTCGGAGGCTGAACAAGTGACATGGTTAGCTGAGTGGCATTTCATTTCCATCTAATTCCTGCCATCTGACTCAAAACAATCTCTTTACAGCTGTACTGACTAACTTAAGTTCTACTATGGGATAAAGTGCTGTTAGATAATGCTTAGGAGAATTCTATAAAAACCTCTTATTCTAAGCTGGAGGAGAGGTTACTTTTTGTTTTTTCTTCTTTTTTTTTTCCTCTTCAGCCTCAAGATCTCATTATTGATCTCTTTAGAATCGATGGGAATTTTAACACCGAGTGCAACAATGACAATGTTCTCAGAAGACAAAAATTTATAGAGTTGTGGGGCTTTTCATATGTGGTACTGGGAAGCTGCATCTGGGAAACCAAACACTCCTTTGGTTTTAACCAGTCGCTGAACAATTTAAACATAATGAGGTAAAAGAAAAATTTGAGATTCATGGGGATGACTGAAGCTGTGGTTAAGATGTGAGGAGAGGCAGCACCATTCATCTACCTTTTCTTCAGGGCCCCCTTTTAGCTTCGGTATTTTTCAGGCAGAGCTATTAGCATGGGCTAGACAGTGACTGCCCAGCAATGCTGCAGAGGTGTCTAACTCTGCCCAGGTAAGCACTAAAGTGTTGTCTGAAGTCACCAAGCATTGCCATTAACATATGGACAGTCCTGGGGAACTCACTGAAAAACGGTCGAATTTGAGCTCTGTGTCTCTGTACAAAACATAGTAGAAATTTAAATCCTGTTTAAAAGCCACTGCTTTATAAAAAGTTTTAGGACTGTTAATAAAACAATTGACATCTGTAAATTTGTATTGACAAGAAGTCACAGCTATTATTGTCACCTCCAATGTAAATTAGGAAAGTGAATTTATTTATGTAGTGCTTAAGTGGGCAAGGAAGAGCATCTTTTCTTGGGGCATGGGCAAAGTAACTGCTGATAACATTTCAACAGGGCATCAAGTAACTGAATAGCCACATATATCATGCCATTAAAAGAAATGTTCACTGGATGACACAGTGGAGTTTCTACCTGCATCTAAAACCTCCCTTTCCCACTGAGGTTTAGTGAGAAACCATATTCTTCATAGATCCAAGCAAGATGAGCACTAACAAACTGGAACTCCCAAAATCCACTGAAAAACTGATGGATAAAATTGACAGCTGATGCCAGTGTAACGACCATCATTAATTATGGCTTCTATGGTCCTTGAATTTGTATCTTTTTTTGAGTTAAGTTTATTAACATGCACAAAGTGAAAGCAGGACGGTTTTATAAACCACAAAAGGTAACATTTGCAAAGCTTTTGCAAAGATGAAATTAAGCAAGGTGTGCTCCTGAAGATTGCCTGAGAAGGTGTAAAAGTAACTTTCTTTCACATGCATTTAAAATTAAAATGAAAACTCTCAGGCAGTATCAGAATGAAATCCCTTCTGATATAGTCTCACAGAAAGAACACTTTTGGAAACATGGCAAACTCATATATGATACAATTAGCTGTATCAGCTGGTTGACCTTTTAGTTGCAGATCTGGACAAAATCTGGGAGAACAAGAGAAATCTCATTCCTCCAGATTTCTCAGTGAATAATAACTGTCCACATGTTCTATGCTCAGATACAGGACCAAGGGTATTCTTTTTTTTTTTTCTTTTGGAGAGCGGTTTGAACATTTCTTGCCATAAGTGGCTGCTGGCCCACAAGGACCTGATGGAGGGCAGAGAGCTGCTTGGCAGGGAGAGTGTCCTGATTCACGCATGAGGAGCAGTATGGGGTGACCCTAATGAAGGCAACTTCTTTTCCTCTTGGGTAATATATAATACCTGTAATTGAAGATCTTAAAAACAGTAGAAGGAAGACTACTTGAAAATTGCTGTTCTTCTGATAGAACCGTATTAAGATAATAGTTTTATATGATAAATTTTACTGACTATTGAAGTCTATTTTCTTTATGTGTTGTATATAGTTAACTATCTTATTAGCTTGTGGAAAATAAACTGTCTGTTACTTTAATTTATATCAGCCTTTATGGGAGGAAATAGCTGCTTATCAGTCAGCTAAGGTTAATCCCTATATATGTAGCAATAAAGTTACACTTTACGTTCTATAAAAATAATCACATATTCAAATGGTGATGTCATGATCTTTCCTGTGATACATTCAATGGAAATGTTGGTCCTGGCAAAAAAGTCCCCTCTGTCTCTCAAAAAAACAAAACACTCCCACACAGCTGTTTTCTAAGAATCAAATGTAAATCACACAACTGATATTTGTATATTGCTTTTGAATCTGTTTTTTTTCTCCCAGCTGCTGACAGCTTAGTAACACTTGAAAATAACCAAAGACTTCACAATTCCCAGAGAAGAATGCTTAGTTCCTTTCTGAAAGTGTTTCAGGAAAACCCTGGTTGAAAACACAGGCTTCATTATTTGCTAGTTTCTTTGTTCTTTCTAAAAGAAAGATTTTCCCAGACAGCTTAACCTTCTGCTTTTGCAGGTTCCTTGCCCATTCTAATTAAATCATATCATCAGTAAAGTGCAAGGGATAGGTGATTAGACCAAGGGAGAGGTGATCTGACCTTGTACTTGGACCAAGTGAAGAGAGAGCTTACTGGAAGATGAGGCCATGATTTTTTTCCTGTTTCACTGGTTTCTTATGATAAGAGTGCTGGAGAACCTCTACTACAATGACAGGTGAAGAGAATTTGGGTTGTTGGAAAAGAGAAGCCTCTGAGGAGACCTTATAGCGGCCTTCCAGTACCTGAAGGGGACCTACAAGAAAGCTGGTGAAGGACAATTTACTAAGTTGTGTAGCAAGAGAACAAGGGGCAGTGGTTTTAAACTAGAAAAGGGTAGAGTTTGATTGAACATTAAGAAGAAATTCTTTACTATAAGGGTAGAGAAACACTGGAACAGGTTGCTCAGGGATACGGAGGAGGCCCCATCCCCAGAGAAATTCAAGGTCAGGCTTGACAGGGCTCTGGCATACCTGATCTAGTTGGGGATGTCCCTGCTTACTACAGGAGCATTGGGCTAGACGACCTCTAGAGGTCCCTTCCAACCAGTGCATTCCACGATTCTATGACTACCTGCACACACACTACTGGTATGAGAGACTGGAATGGCAATGCCTTCCCTCACAATAATAATAAAAAAATCTGTCCAGCTCTTAATTTAACATTTGCTGTGTGATCTTTTCCAGACTGCGACTTTAGGCAGCTTGTGCGCAGTGGGGATTTTGTAGTTCTCACTGATGGTTATGTGTGGGTGATGGGAACTCACCCCATAATGGCTGGGTTTGAGTCCCTGCCTGCAGTGCTAACACTTAACAACCCATACAGTCACCAGCCACTTGTAACTAGGCAGCAGAACTGCAGAAGCAGAGATAGCACCTGGGTTTTACTTCACTGAACAGGATCTGATGCATTGTGGGCTGGAGTTACACAGAGCACATCATGCTCAAGATGCACTTCTGCTGTGCCTAGGGGAGAATATCTCTCCAAGCTTTGTATTTTATAGAAGATATGTGTCCACAAGCTTGATCCAGCCTTATCTGAGACAGCAGCAGCAGGCGGCAAGTATCTAAAGTCAAAACAGAAACAAGTTGTTGAGTGTGGTAGACTTTATAAGGTAGTAAACCCTTTGTTGAAGCAATGTACAGTAACAGGAATGACTGGCTTTAAAGTCAAGACATTGTCCTGACAAATTATCACTTCCCACAGAAAAAATAAAGCTAAAGAGTATATTTCACATCTCCAAAATATGTTTCTTTCTTATTAATTAATGAAGAGCACAACTTACACATGGAATATACTAGCATATAAACACAATGAACTTGTATGTGCTCTTTTTGTTTCTACCAGGCATCCTGTTGTGTTGTAGTGTTTGCAGCCACATCCTGTGCAATGACAGTCTACAGTCAACTCTAGCTTCCAAAAATCTTGACTACATATTCATAATATGCCTTCTGATCAGTCAGTCTTTTATCTGGTGGTTTATATTTCAGGGCTTTCTCAGTGTGAGGTGCTGAGGAATAGCAAAGAATGATTGAGAATACAGATGTCCTTGCATCAAGCAAAGGAATATGGACATGCTGGAACGTGACCAGAGAAGGGCCACCAGGATGATCAGAGGGCTGGAGCACCTCTCCTATGAGGACAGACTGAAAGAGTTGGGGCTGTTCAGTCTGCAGAAGAGAAGGCTCTGAGGAGACCTTATTGTGGCCTTCCAGTATCTGAAGGGGGCCTACAAGAAAGCTGGGGAGGGACTTTTTAGGATATCAGGTAGCGACAGGACTAGGGGGAATGGAATAAAGCTGGAAGTGGGGAGATTGAAACTGGACGTGAGGAAGAAGTTCTTCCCCATGAGAGTGGTGAGAGCCTGAAATGTGTTGTCCAGGAAGATGGTTGAGGCCCCATCCCTGGAGGTGTTTAAGGCTAGGCTGGATGAGGCACTGTCCAGCCTGATGTAGTGTGAGGTGTCCCTGCCCATGGCAGGGAGGTTGGAACTAGATGATCCTTGTGGTCCCTTCCAACCCTGACTGATTCTATGAGTCTATGAATCACAGAATAATAAGGATTGGAAGGGATTGCTAAAGATCATCTAGCCCAACCCTTCTGCTAACACAGGTACGTCTGGACTGGGTCACACAGGAATGGGTCCAGGCAGGCCTTGAATGTCTTCAGAGGAGACTCTGCAACTTCTCTGGGCAGCCTGTTCCAGTGCTCCCCTCTCTCCTGTCACTAATACCCCTAAGCTAATATCTTGGAGATTCAGAGATGTCTATTGCTATCAATTCCCTGCCAGGCTGTTTAAAACTCAGAAAGACCTCAGTCTTTGAATCAGCAGAAGGGAGATCTGTTCATTTCTATATGATCCACGTGTACGCAGTTCTCAGTAGACATAGCTTCTGCCCTGGACTTTCACAAAAAAAACTCTTGTAAACCTCAGTATGAGATGAATTAGTTTTTCAATTAAACTGATACGAGATGGCTCTTGCTAGTTGAGGAGACACACCAGTATAAAAAGTAAGCACCACTTAATAAATTCCCAAGCAATATTGCTAATATTGGAACGATTTATATCAACCACAGTGATTCAAGTGATTTTACTGTACTTATTCCTTGTTTTCAGTGCTGTCTCTGTACAGAGAAACACACACAAACACATATGCTTTCACTTGGGACAACTTAGAACACATTTAGACTGAAATTTGCCTTGCCCCAACTTTGTAACGTAAGATTAAACCCTTTCTTCAACAATATTTTTTAAAGAAATGTGTGTAGAACTTGATTTGTCATGTTTTAAACCCTGTAAAAATACAGCACCCTGCAGAAGTTCTGAGTCAGCTCACTTCAAACTCTATGTTAATAGTCCTACTCACTGAAAGAAGAATGAAACATTTCTAGGATAGCCTGTATTATGCTTCTGGCATAGTCTTAGTCCCTTTTTTTTAAAAACAAATAAACAAACTGAAAGAAAAAAACAAAACATAAGCATTTGCCTCTGAAAACCTTAAATAGGTACAATAAAAATCAGAGATAGTACCATGCTGCCTGAGGAACTCTAATATGATTCTTCAGCTCATAAATTTTCCCTGGCCAATCAGGCTTTCCCAGACATCACTGAAAACACAATTTAAACTGCAACACAAAGGATCAAGATTTTGTTTTTCCACTACTCACAGAAGAAAAAGGTGAAATAAGTGCTACCAAAACCCTTTTTAGACTAGTTTCCAGGCTTTTCCACAGTATTAGGCATACTCTGAGCACATCTCACTTATGGTCTTAAGGAGTTATTGCACTTAAAGTAAACATGGTTGTTGAGATTTTTCTTTTATTTGCTCTTGGGTTTTAGACTGCAACATTGAATATGGTTGAACTCAGCCATAACCTGTAACATACGCCTCAATAATAATTTTCTTCCATGTGCTCTCTGGGTGTTCTTGGATAACAAAATCTTGTTTCTAATCTGATAATTATTTTACAGATAGATCAGCAATATTTTTGTTTGTTTCTTTGTTTGAAATAGATATATTGGTATTAGTCACTGTGATTTTAGAGAACTTTAAAAAAATTAACATACTTGCTCATGAACAGTGTTAGCAATTCAAGTTTGGGAGGTGATTGTCCCATTCTAGATTGAACAGGATGCCTCAATATAAGGGCATCAAACTACTGGAATGAGCCCAGGGGAGGGTGACCAAGATGGTGAAGGGTCTCAAGAGCAAGACACAAGACTTAGGAGGAGTGGCTGAGATTACTTGGTTTCCTCAGCTTGGAGAAGAGAAGGCAGAAGGCTGACCTCATCACAGTCTAGAACTCCCTCATGGAGGGCAATAGAAGGAGACATGATGACTCCTCTATCGGGTGACCAGAAACAAGACATGGAATGAGCCTGGAAGGTCAGATTGGACACTGGGAAAAGATTCTTCACTGAAAGGGTGGTCAGCCACTGAAACAGACTTCCCAGGGAAGAGGTCATGACACTGAGCCTGTCAGAGTTCAAGGAGCATCTGGAAGATGCTCTTAGTCACATATTTTATTTTTAGGCAGTCCTGTAAGGATGAAGGATATGGACTGAATGACCCTTATGAAGCTCTTCCCACCCAAGATGATTGTGAAAGGGTATGCAAGCCTCTGGAAAGCAAGTGAAAAAAGGTTTCATATATTTTGTAATAAAAAAAATAATTTGTCACTGTTCCTTTAGTGCAGCTAATATTTTGGCACCTAAAGAAAAACTGAATTAGTTGTGCAATTAAGTTCTTTTGCTACAAGACATTTTCTAAAATAACTAGATGACTTAAGAGAGACTTGCAGACTTGTGAGTATATGACTTTGCAGTTACAGTAACTTTCATGTAAATGATATTATCTCCACACATAAAGCTTGTCTTGCATCTGTCCTTAGTCTGTTCTGAGGTAGATGCTGCCACTGAATCTACATTAGGTCAGAATGAGATTTTTTGAAAGGTCAAACAAGACTCCAAGAAATGTGCTAACTTTGCAGCTAAAATGCATTATCTAGCCCCAGAAAAACCATAGGAAAACCAGCAGCTATGCAAGACTCATCATATTTCTCTCCCAATACACCTTTAATTCTTTCAGAGGGCAACCAGTAAAATGAATTGGAGCTTATTTTTCCATATCAGTTTATCAGCATGAAATTTGACATTGTTTTCTTTGGACAATAATATCGACGGATGATTTCTTTGTGACATTGATTCCATCATCAGTAAGTTTGCAGATGACACCAAGTTAGGAGCAGGTGTCAATCTGTTGGAGGGGAGGAGAGCCCTGCAGAGGGACCTTGACAGGCTGGAAGGGTAGGCGGAGACCAATGGGATAAGATTTAACAAGGGTAAGTGCAGGGTCCTACACTTTGGCCACAACAACCCCAAGCAGCGCTACAGGCTGGGGACAGAGTGGCTGGAGAGCAGCCAGGCAGAAAGGGACCTGGGGGTGCTGGTTGATAGTAGGCTGAACATGAGCCAGCAGTGTGCTCAGGTGGCCAGGAGAGCCAATGGCATCCTGGCCTGTATCAGGAATGGTGTAGCCAGCAGGACAAGGGAGGTTATTCTTCCCCTGTACTCAGCAGTGGTCAGGCCACACCTTGAGTATTCTGTCCAGTTCTGGGCTCCTCAATTCAAGAGAGATGTTGAGGTACTGGAACATCTCCAGAGAAGGGTGATGAAGCTGGGGCCTGGAACACAAACCCAATGAGGAGAGGCTGAGGGAGCTGGGGTTGTTCAGCCTGGAGAAGAGGAGGCTCAGGGGTGACCTCATTGCTGTCTACAACTACCTGAAGGGAGGTTGTAGCCATGTAGGGGTTGGTCTCTTCTCCCAGGCAACTAGCAGCAGAACAAGAGGACACAGTCACAAGTTGTGCCAGGAGAGGTATAGGCTGGATATTAGGAGGAAGTTCTTCACAGAGAGAGTTATTGCCCATTGGAATGAGCTGCCCAGGGAGGTGGTGGAGTGGCGGCCCCTGGAGATGTTCAAGAGAAGACTGGATGAGGCACTTACTGCCATGGTCTAGTTGATTGTTTAGGGCTGGGTGATAGATTGGACTGGATGATCTTGGAGGTCTCTTCCAACCTGGTGGATTCCATGATGATTCTATGATTCTATGAATATAACATTAAATTTCTGACAGACAACAGTTTTCAAGCTCAGTGCCTACAGCTATGTTACAGACATGCCCACATCCAAGTACAGTAAACATTCTTGGGTGCTGAAAAAGGCTAGTTGGCAGCTAATATCTACTAGTCTATCTCTGTACCTATTTTACTGGACTACATGTTGTGCTGCAGTTATTCCTACAGTACTAGCAATACCATGGCTTTCCCCCTTTCTCTGTTCTGCAAGACTGGAAGTCAAATGTCAGCATTGGCAGACCCAAAAAAAAAAAAAAAAAAAAAAGCCAATGACAGTAGGCAACATTCGTTGTTATTATAGAGGAGAAGAACAGTCAAATGAGATTCTCTGGGAAGCCCCTACCAAGTAATCTCATTCTCTACTGATCAGTACTTTTTATAATCATGTGTAGTGGTGTAAACTGGAATAAGATTGAAATGCTTTTATGCCCATTTGTTAATTAAATTGACAAGGCAATGGGGAACCAGTCCAAATGGTTTATATTTTAAAGTTCACTTTAAAGGGAAACAACTGATAAATTTGAAAATGCCTTTGGGAAAATGATGGAGTTTTTTAAATTGCATTGTGTGAGAAATGAAATCATTGAAATACAATTTGTATGAAAATGGTGATAATAGCCTTCCAGTATAGTGTACATTTGTGGACCAACTTTATTTTTATTACACTTGAAGTTATTTCAGTAGCACCTTACAAACAGAACAAAAATACAGAAAATATTCAAGATATTTATCTACATGTGATTGAATCCTAGATGAAATGTACAAAGGATTTTTCACGCTTACTCTCTTTATGTTGAACAACTTCTTGTTCTGTCATTACAATAAATGTCTTGAAGTAGATAAAACAAAGTTGTCTCTCCAGATATGCCTCTTCTCCTTTAGTTATACAGTTTGTCCTGTTTTTTTTTCAAGTATATATGTTGACAGTAGTGCCTATAAATTGCTTAAATTAAAATGCTCATAATACAATAAACCAGGAAGGAAATTATACCCTCTGGTGCATGAAAAGGTCTTAGCAAATGCAAATTCATGAAAATAGTGGGATGATCCTGTTCCTTCTCTGCAAAAATTACACTGGCTTAAAAACCCACAACATTAAAGATATTAGTAGAAATGTTTTTGCATTGCCTTTATTTGCGCTCCAGATGTTAAGGATTTGGGGTGCACATGAGACAAATTTTCCAGTATAGGCCCTAAACCACGAGTGGGGGAAATTCACTAGTGTGTCTTAAATAAAAATGGTGCTGATTTTCCAGAACTTACATGGGAGTTGTAGATTGGAAGAAAAAAATGTTCCTTCCCCTTTCCCCTCCTGTGCAGTGTAGTTCTTCTGTCCAAGTGCCAACAGGAGTTAATCTTCCTTACTATTTTTCACTTAGGTCACCTCTGTAGCTAAGGCAATTGAATTTCCTGACTATAGCAGACTGGTTACCAGTCTGAGTTACATCGGCGTTACATCATACAGACTGTGTCCTGCGCTCTTGGTGAACCTAAAAAATTCTTACCTTTGTTTTGCAAAACATTTCCAGACAACATCTTTCATTCTCTCAAAGGGTCTGCATAATGTGATCAACTATAAGTTTGTGAGATGCTTCAAATTATTGCCCTCTGGGGTCTTAGCGAAATGAAAGTTTTTGCCAAATATCCCATGTGCTATGGAAAAGGAAGACAGCGCAGTTGTTCAGATAAGACATAAAACCTCATTCCTGGACAAGAGAATGAGTCTGCTCCCCTGTCACAAACCTTCATGATGACGTTTTTCCAATAGCAATAATAACAGTTGGAGTAATGGAAATCAGACATTTATCATTTTTTCAGCATATATTTCCTCTAGGTTCTGCGTATTGTTACCTGGAACATTGCAAGTCAACCTTAATGCTAGTCAGGGCAGTATTAAGACATGTTTAGCCAGAGACTCTTAGCCTTTTTAATGACTTTTTGTGCAGAAATGTATTTCTACGAAACTAATCAATGGTTGAATGCAATTCATTTTAACAAGTACAATCAAACAAAATAAAAAGATATGGCTTTTCCCCACACACGTTCCAGGTTAAACCCCACATGCATTCCCCACACATTCCAGCTTAAACCTGGAATTCCTTCTTAATTATGCTATGATGCAGGCACAGGAAATTGGACTAAAATACTCTCAAAAAGGTAGTATTTACCTCGATACTGATTTAAAGAATGGTTTGTTTCTCCCTGGAGGGATTAGAAGTAATCAGATGTACTTTGGACAACAAAAAATACCCCATGTGCAAAGAACAATACCATGAAGAAAACTGACTCTGATAAAAAACTGTTTATAATATTTACCTTGGACTCTGTGGAAGTTAGGAATGTTCTAATACAGTATAAACATTGAGTTAATACGTGTGCCCAATTCAAATGTTGAGCTGATGGAAAGATTAGGGAGAAAAAAAAAAGGAGGATTAGCAGTTTGGAATCTCCTTTATGTGCCTATTTTTCTATTTCATTGATCTTGGAGACTTTTGAAATTACACCAAAGTTGATTTTTTTCCTTCAGTTTCAGTGGGCTTACCTCTAGTTCTCTTGGGTTTTGCTTAATTTGTATTGTAACAGACCACTGCCAAAACATTGTAATGAATGTGACATTGCAAATATGTATTTTCATAAACATAGCAATAGCCCGTTTTGGCAATGAAAATCATCCTCTTTACACCAAGAAAACCAACAGTATCTTTCTACAATGGTGCTTATAAGTCTAAATGTTGCTTGTAGTTTTCAGTTCTTAGCATAATACTCATTTTCAGTAATTAATCCCATAAATTAACCAATATAATAAGCAGGTGATCTTTTATACTCAGACATCCATAGAGATGTCCTAAACCCATTACTATTGAAATATTGGGGTAAGAAATTATTTTAAAATAATAATAATAATCACATTTTTATATCTATTCAAATTATTTAAAGGTAAAATTTAGATACTGTGATCTTGCAGCAGACATTAAATTTTTTTAATTGCTATTGATGCAACTATGAGAAATGAATTTGTTGAATGATAACATATGTTATTCAGTTGCTGAGTGCTGCCTTTTAGTCGGGACAAGTTGTGTATGCATTGACCATATGCTGCTCTCTGTGGAGGGTTCTGCTTGGAGAAAGTGCTGTCTTAGTGTGCTCTATTTTAAAAATATCATCCTTGAATTAAGTCTTTTTCTCTGCTTTTATACAACACTTCAGTTCACAAACTGCCACTGTCAAAGAAATTTTCCATATGACGTTGTACAGATTAGCTCAGGCTGAGCACTGAGCAGACTCATAAACTATGTATCTGTGACAGCTGGATGCTAGCCTGGTGCACCTCTTGGTGCAAGCTTCAGTGATGAACTATGGAAGGTGGTTTAGCTCAGAGAAACACTTCCCAGAGCGTTTTGTACTGTTGTCCACTGATACAATATGACTTTTTGTGCAGCAGTATCAAAGATACATCCTTCCTCCTAACCTTATTCTCCCAAAAGAAGCATTTCAGGTTTTATTGAAATAGAGTCCTATCACTCCTCCTGACCTGCAGACTCTCCTCTAGCTCATTTCCTCCAGTCAGTAAGAATATAACAGAAAAGGCTAAGGTATATCCCATCAACCACCCAACAACAAAAAAGATTTTTGCATTTTTTTTCAAAATGAAAAAATGCAGTGAAAGCAAAAACGATTTAATCTTCCAGATCTGGATAGAACTTATCCTTTTATTCTCTGTCAGTGGACATTGAGTGACACCACACCAGTGAGCTCTTTGGCCATGTGCTGGTTTCTTTTAGAGGAGATCAGGGGGTTCCCAGAGGCAGGGAAACCTGGAGAGAAAGGAGAAAACTGGCACTAGTCGGCACCTCTTGCATGTGTGCTTGAGAGGATCATGAGGTTAGGGGCATTGCTGAGGAAGCCATGAGAAATTTGAATGTGGCAAAACTGGAGCAGCAAGGCAGCCGCAATGTAGTGAGCAGTGCTGCAACGCAGTGAGCAGTGCTGCAATGCAGTGAGCAGTGCTGCAACGCAGTGAGCAGTGCTGCAATGCAGTGAGCAGTGCTGCAACGCAGTGAGCAGTGCTGCAATGCAGCGAGCGGCACGCACAGGGCTGGGCTGCAGAGGGAGGCAGTCTCAACGGTAGCCTGACAAAAACATTGGCAGTAGTCAGGCAGGCCAGATGTAGTGTGAGGTGTCACTGCCCATGGCAGGGAGGTTGGAACTAGATGATCCTTGAGGTCCCTTCCAACCCTAAAAATTCTATGATTGACTTCAGTAAGGTTTTTGATAATATCTTCCATTATATCCTCATAGAAAAGCTCAAGAAATGTGGCATAGACAGATGCTCAGTGAGGTGGATTGAAAACTGGCTCAACAGCAGAGTTCAGAGGGTTGTCATCAGTGGCACAGTCAAGTTGAAGGTTTGGTGGCATCAAAAGAAGTATGGCCAGCAGGTCAAGGAAGGAGATTCTGCCCCTCTACTCTGGTGAGACCTCATCTTCAGTATTGTGTTCAGCTCTGGAGTCCTCAGCACAGGAAAGATAAAGATATGTTGGAGTGGCTCCAAAGGAGGATCTCAAAAATGCTCAGGGGGGTGGAATAGTTCTCCTATGAGGAAAGGATGAAAGACTTGCAGTTGTTCAGCCTGAAAAAGAGAAGTCTCTGGGGAGAACGTCTTGTGGCCAATATTGGGACAGTCCTTCTAAAAGAGTCTCTTGCAATGGGACAAGGGTTAATAGTTTTAAACTAAGAAGATAGATTTATACTAGATATAAGGAAGGAATTTTTACAGTGAGGGTGGTGAAAAATTGGAGCAGGTTATCCAGAAAGGAGGTAGAAGCCCCATCCCTGGAAACACTCACGGTCAGATTGAACAAGACTCTGAAGAATTTCATGTAGTTGAAGATGCCCCTGTTTACTGCAGAGGTTTGGACTAGATGACCTTTAAATATTTCTTCCAGCCCAAGCTATTCTATAATTCTGTTTCTATCTGCCTAAAATTATTTTTATATACATCTTTGTATATGCATCATTTATATGAAATATATATGCATCTACATCATCTGTATGAAAACATAAAAGCATTCACAGATCACAGATAAATGTGCATGTCAAGTTGGGATACAGTTGGCTTCTTAGATATACACAGGTGAACATTGGCTCCCTCTTATAATAGCATTCACAGTACTGAAGTAATTTATTGCATGTGCCAAATGCACACAATTTAAAACATTCCCTTGAAAAACTATGATGAGCCATGATGAGCTTCTTAAAATCTAGGCTGCCAGACAAGGCATCATCTACACAAAACAATTTACTAAAATTTTTCAGATGTTCAGATGTAGTACATAGCTCTGGCATTAGTTATATAGCTAACTGCCTCTGCAAAGCTGAAGGATTTCAGTCCAGGGAAAATACAAGGCAATGCTCTCAGTCAAGGAATACTGTTCTGTAGGGACACTTAGGAGACTGGTTTTCATTGTTCAAACTGCAACACTGACTAGGCTTTTGTTGAAGTCAGCAATAATCTAATGTTGATTTCAGTGAGAGCAAGGATGAATAGCAAAGTTCTGTCTGTAAAATAAGACATGCTTTGATTTTTGTCCATATTCTAAATCGATGGTTTCACCCTTATGGAACAGTTAACTTGAAAGAGTGGCTTCCATATGAATTTTCTCTCTCAAGAAATGAAATCCACACAGTTCCTTATGGATTATTTTACGTTCATTGAGTTTTCCATTGTATTATGCCTGTTTACCCTGAAAATATATTAAAATTAGTAAGATATATAGCTTTAGAAGAAATGCACAACTACAATTTTTGGGGGGTTTTTTGTTGGTTTTTTTTTAGATTGGCAAGGACAAGTCATTAATAATTTCAGAATTGAGTTGTTAAACAGAATTCTAGCTAATTCTGCCAGCTCCCAAGAATTTACACTTAATCTGTCTTCCTTGTTTGACTTCTACCTTTGGCAAAAGTGTCACATTTCAGCCAGTGATCCATTTCCACAAATGTGTAAAGTTACATTTAAGAGTGGGAGAAAGATGAAAGCAAACATTTTTTTCCAAATTACAGACTTCTTAATTTCTATGAAAAACTCAAGCTAGCTGTCTGAAAATATTTTAATTTCTTAAAGAACCGTAATACAGACTGGCTTTGAACTTCATAATTTCAGTAATCCAGATTCAATCAGTTTGGGAATTCTGGCCCCATACTCTCTCATAGCAAGGTGGAAAGTCAGTGTCATTATTTACATGTGCACGAGTTGGAATAGCTACTTGTCAAAAATCTTCTCTTGCAGGTTTTCCCATCATCAGCTAAGAGTCTTTCAGTCTGGGAAATGTGTAAGGGCTAACACACAAAAAATTAAGGCTCTTAAAAGACATTGATCCTCAATGAGTCCAGATCTCTCTTTTTTTCCCCCCCCACCTTAT
This sequence comes from Indicator maculatus, assembly GCA_013399975.1. Lineage (NCBI taxonomy): Eukaryota > Metazoa > Chordata > Aves > Piciformes > Indicatoridae > Indicator > Indicator maculatus. Next base: position 321,530 of record VXBD01007208.1, read on the forward strand.
GTTTTACTTAATTGAACATTGCAAAAGGTCTGTGATATTTGATTTTTTCCTTTCTTTTGGTTTTTCTTTTTTGGCTTCTGAGAAACTCTCAAATTAACCAATTGTTCTGAATGACACTAAATAGAAAGCACTATTTTCCAGCAAAATAATAAAAAACAGAATAATACTTTAGAATTGGATGAAGACAAAGATGTGCTTCCAGAACTCTAAACAAAAGGAAATAAAAAATTATAAGCCATTATCTGGTAAGTAACACAATCCATTGGTAGAGACGAAGATTGCAATATACCTTTGAAAATCCAGCTAGAGGAGGCTAATTTTGTGTGGTACTTGCTCAGAATCCTCTGCTGGGTGTATGTATATTGTAGTAGTTTCAGGCTATACCTAGAAAAATTTTCCACACGTCTTGAACAGGAAGTAGTAGAATGTAAATAAATCACCATTGGGTGTAAAAAGGAAAATAATGGTAAGTTCTAAACAATCCCACTGGACAGGGGTAAATAGGCAAAAAAATTAGATCTGTAAATTATGTCTCTCTCTTTTCAGCTTCCTCATTCTGGCTGGTGCTTCTGTTGGCTCTTTGCTGACCTTGGCTGCATTGCTTTGTTTTGGCTAAGTACTAACAAAACAATTCTCTGCTCTTTCTCTTGTCCCTTTGTGTCCAGGGAGGCAAGGCAGGGAGAAGGGAAATGGAAGCTATTAGCAGCTCCCCTGGTTGTCCAGGGGGATTCTTGTGCTGTTTATAAATTGTAAATACCTGTAAATATAGGTAAATATTGTATGTTTTGTACATATTAATTGCATTTCATTGCAGATTGTAGTTTTGCTTGTAAATACAGCTTCATTTGTTTCCAACTGAGCTGGTCTGGTAATTTAATGTTGGAGGGAATTTTCAACCCATCACATGTAGTTATGCTTTCTTCACCTAAAATAGATATGCAAGGAAATAAAAGAGGAAATTAAAGGAGGGGGAGAGAGAGATTCAGAACTTCATGAGTTTTCTTACTATATCCCTTGTACTTGTTAAATTCTGGACACCTGTTGAGCTGAAAATCATACTGAAAAATCTTAAACGTTACCCATTTACTTAAGCATGTTAGTGTGAATTCCCAGGAATACCACCGAGTTTGGACATTTGGCAGTGGAATTGAACCCTTAAAATGGGTGTTCACTCCACCTGAAATTAATGTTTACTAAGCTTCCACGGGCCAAAGGGAAAAGCTATTAGAAGAGCTGAAGCTCTGCCATATCAGCTGATGCAAAAGACATAGGATATTTAATTTAATATGTATATGCTTCACTGGCTTGTTGCTTGTTTTTGCTGTTGCACTAGTCTCTGCCATGGCAATATTCTGACCATTTTAAACAAAAAACAACAGTCAACCCCACCCTACCGTCTGTAAAATAAATCTTCTTTGTTGATTAATGTATGGTTAAAAGCACAGTGCCAGTTGCTTAGATATCATCTCTGAGGTTAGCATCTTCTCAACATATCACATTCTTTCACAGTGTTTATGCAGCAGGTGAACAAATGCCATGGACAGCTGCCCAGGGAGAAGAAACAAAACTCTGCAAGCAATCCCAGCCTCACCCTGTCTTCAGCCATCAGCTTTGTGACCTCCTCTGGACCCTCTCCATCAGGCCCATGTCTTTCCTGTGTTGAGGGCTCCAGAGCTGGATGCAGTACTCCAGCTTAGGTCTCACCAGAGCAGAGCAAAGTGGCAGAATCACCCTTCTCAATCTGCTGGCCACACTTCATTTGATGCATCCCAGGATGCCTGTCCATATTGCTTCCTTATAGCAGAAGAAAGCTTTGGCTGAACTCTGTCCAGCATGAATTTAGATGCCTTTGTTTTTCTCTCTGTACTATCTCTTAACTCATACCTCCTAAGCCTTAACTGCTGCAAAACCCAGATCCCTGACAAAGTTCAGAGCATTACTATTTCTTCCCTTGTGAAAAGCAAATGTGACTTGGATAAAGAAATTTTTTGTGCCCCTACAAGCTTGTTGCCTGTGCAAACAGACAACACAAGACAGACAGCAGCACTCACCAAGAGGCAGATCAAGCTTCATTCCTCTAGCACTCACTCTCCTGCCATTTCTCCTATGGTCTACACAGCAAATGACATTTTCTCTGGTTTTACATTGTGTGGGCTTTACTGCCAGGCATCTGAAGAGGGACTTGAAAGAAGGCAGGTTGATGGTTGGGCTTTCTGGGATATGCTCTAGGCTGGATGTTAGGAAGAAGTTCTTCCCAGAAACAGAGATTGGCCATTGGAATGGGCTGCCCAGGGAGGTGGTGGAGTCACCATCCCTGGAAGTGTTTAAGTGGATGAGGCACTTAGTGCCATGGCTTAGTTGGTGAGATGGTGTTGGCTGATAGGTTGGACTTGATGATCTTGCAGGTCTTTTCCAGCCTGGTTAATTCTGTGTGATTCTGTGTGATTCTCACACCACCCTTTTGTTCAGTATGACTTTACGTGGGAGACAATACAATTCTCATGGAATACAAGTCTGAGAGCAACATTTTTCCTAACCACTTTTGTTCCATTACTCAATAGCATCTACTGAAACTTACTAAAGAAGGAAGCAATTAGTGTATTCTCCCAAGACTACATTTGCAATGCAAAATGTTACAGAAGTCCTGAAATAATTTTGTAGTTGACAAAGGTCTGCATCATATCAATTCATATATATATATTGGCCAAACATAAAGTGATAATTTGCTAATCTAATAATAATATATTGATGTGTAAAACCAAAACATCTTCTGATTTGAATTCAATAGGATTAATTTTTAATGTGTGTGTAAACTGAACAGCTTTGCAATACTACCAGTGACTGCTTTTGTTGATTTCTTTGCCTTGTAATTGATTCACAGATATGGCAAATTTATGTCTTCTGGTATTTAATCTAATTTGTTTGAATTGATGTATTCCAACAAAATATATATTTTGAGTTCAGCTGAACTATTGAAGAGCTTGAAGTGTAGATACTACATTTTGGAACACTCTTGGTAATTTTGAGAATGCTAAAATTCAGACTTGATGATGTATCATCTTCAGGTCAGTTACATTTAAATAATTATCACATATCAGTGAAAAATTTATTAATTTTTTTGGTGTGTTTTATGTTTTGCTTCATCACCTATCTGAAATTTCTCTTTTAGTTTAGGTGCCAGTACTGCTTTAGTAATAGGGAGAGGGATGTAGAGCAATCATTATTTGAGCACTTCCTGCTGTTAGCACAACATTTCAATTACTGGAAAATATTACAATTTGTTTCAAATCCATGTTCTCTTCATCAGTGTAGGTTTACACCAGCAGCCAAGTTATTTCTTGCCTTCTGTAGGCTTGTAGAAAAAAAAAAATAGAAACTGGAAAAAAAAAGAGAAAGAGAAAGGAAAGATATATAAAAATTATAAGGCAATTTTTATTCCTCTCTTGTTCCAAGACATCAGCAGGGTACATCTTCTTGTCAGTGAGCTAGAGAATCGTGCATTTGTGGTACGTTAAATCAGATGGAACCTCTGCAGAGGACAAAATAGTTGGCAAATCGTTTGGGGGAAATACATGAGAACTCGATCAGAGTTCCATTTTCAGAGAACAGAAGAAACTGAAAGATATGTTGGGATGAGAAACTGCCAGCTACTTCTCATCCTGTGCCAGCCAACATATAAATAAAAGCTTCCATGATTAGACATGACATGTTTGCTTCATAGTCAAATGAATTTCAGCAAATACAGAAGAAACAGACAACAAACAAAACCAAAACAACAACAAAAACCCCAACCGACCAACCAAAACCCCCCGAACTAACCCCATGTCAAATACCTCCAAAATATATTAAATTATATTAATTTTCCACATGGGAAATGGTTTGGAACCATTGCAGTGCATGCAGCTGTTTAGGCTGTTGCTTGGCCTGGATATAAATCCACCATGTACAGGTAAAGCAGATTCTACTAGAATCTAGTAGTAGAAGTAATGAAGGAGTTTGTAAATTAGCAAGACCATTTAACCTGGACACAAAAATGAGGAAGCTTCATTTAGAAAAAGAGGAAAATGTTTCTATGCATTTATCCTTAGTTAAAAACACCTGAAGGAAGAAATTCAAGCATTTGTATTTATTGACTCATCTGTATACTCCAGAAATTATTTTTAATAGTCTGTATTTTTCTTCTTCAGTCATCCATTTACCTGTTTGTTGGATAATGTTAGTTATGCTGCAAATACAGACATCCTTGGGTTTTGTTACTAGTTTAGCCTGAATAACTATGAAGGTCTGCATTGTTATCTTCCAAAACAAACACATCAATACTAACATTTTGTAGGAGTGCATTATTGCAGTTGTTGGTGAGCAAAGCTGTCGATACAAAGAAAACGCCAAGCTGCGATGTTTTGTTGAAACATAAAAGAAATCTATCTCTGTTTTCAGGTTTTATGGAAATACCTCCAAATTCTCTGTAGGTACAAATGTGCTATGACACTCTTTTGAGAGTTCAGGTATGATAGCGTATCATATGCCATTTATCTTATTTCCTTGCTGAAAAATATGAAATTAAACAAGAAAACCAAGTACTTCTGAGCAGTCAAGACACAAAACCGTCATGGAGTATTGATGATATATGGGTGCTGACCAAGTCCTGAACACATAATAACTTTTAATTTTTTCCTTATCATCTTTTCCAGTATCTCTGAGGAATCTCTTCATTCTTGTTTTCTACATTTTCCCTCTTGTAAATTCCCAAGCCATTCAGTTTTTTGGGTCAGGACCTTGTCTATGATGAAAGATCCTAGTATGTCACAAGAACTAGATACACAGCATGCGTGGGAGTTGAGTTAAAATATCTGTATTTTAACAGGAACCTCCTTTACGAGTGTTAGCATGACTTCTTGTTTTAGTGCCCTCAGGACAAAGAAGATCAAATATCATCTGTCTGTAGCAGGATACTTATTATAGCAATTCTTTTCCAGATTCATTTTGGATGAGCATCTAACAGATGCATGATTTTTCTTAATAGTAATTTTGGACACAGCCATAAAATGTGGTCATAAGTGGAATGGAAAAAATAAGGATTCAGTGCTTCAGTGAAGAGTGAAAGAGCTAACAGAAAATGTGACAGTGAAGCTTTCTAGTTATAATCCAAGCCGAAGAACAGAGTATTTTAATCTGATGAAAAGTCTTGCTTGTTTGAGTATTTCAATCCAATTTCTCAGTATTGAATCTATCACACAAGCTTTGGATAAGCTTAAAGGGACTGTTAATCGAAACAAAGCCACAGAGCCCACTGAGTTGTACCATTATCTCACAGCTCCTAAATTGACATGGATCTACAAAATGCCATGCCTGTTGTTGTAGGAATGCCTAAAACTGAAAGATAGACTTAAAATATTAAACAAAATTGGTCTTCTAACACATGCTTAAAATATGTGTTTTATATCGATGCACCCAGAAAGAGTAGCAAAGATGAGGCACGTAAGCATTCCTGATCTGTCTTACCTTGAAATCTGTTGCTAGGTTGTCCCACAGTAGAAAAAGAAATGAGAACAAAATATTTTATTAAAATATTTCTTAAAATATTTTATTAAAATATTTATTAAAATATTTCTTACAACTAGGCAGAATATCATTACTGACTTCTTTTTTTCTTCTTTTTGCCAACTTTTCTCTCTTCCATTTCCCATTATAGAAAAATAAAAATTAAAAAAAAAAATTCAAGAAGAGAATCGGGATTAGCACTGAATCTGCAGTAATTATATTTTATATTTATTATTTTCAAGATGAGGAATGTATATATGGGAAGCCAAAGAAACAAAGAAGAAGACTGACTTTGTCCTGTAGTGATTCAAAGGATTTATAATTCAAATCACTGAGAAGACAACATTGTGGTAAGGGAAATTTGTGAAGTGAGACACAAAATCAGATTTGATGGTGAGAAAAAGACAAAAATTTTAAAGTGTTGATGGTATCAAGAGTTGCTTGGACCCTTTCAAATTTAAAAATTAAAAAATACCATTATTCAGATACTTTCTTTCTCTTGACAACAGCTGGAAAGAGAGTTTGAGAGGAGACAATGAAAGAGGGTTGAAAAGCACAGAAAGTGCTGATGAGAAAACTATGTGGTTTAAGTACCTCTATGGAGAGAAAGTGCAGTTTACTAACTGTCAAAGCTCTCAAGTCAAAGGGAGAAAAATGTAAAATTATGATTCACATGTAGATAATTTGGAAACCAGCAAGAGTTTCTTTTAAAGTTAAATAGCAAATGGAATGGCTTAGAGGCAGACAGTGAGTTTTCCAGCTGCTTCTGCTTTCAAATTAAGATTTTTTTCCTGTGGGAGATATGATTTAGAGACACAAAGGATATCATGCTTTCAGGTTCCAGAGAACATCCAATGGAGAGAAAATAACTGATGATGAGAAAGACTTCTTTACAGCATCTACAAACTTGTTGCCTAACAATCTGACTCATTCAGAGGTACTTTAGATAAATATGTAGGTAGGGGATAGTCATCACTTCCAATTTTAAAAATGCTTTGAAAACTCAAAGCAAGAAGCCATTCAAATAATAATTTTATGTTTTGAGGGAAAAAAGACATCCAGTTTTGGTTAATTACATTTGAAATGACATACAATATTTGTTTGGGTAAAAGCTATACCTTCCTATAGTAGCCCAGAAAATGGTTCTCATCTCAAGAATTTTTTAAGTTCATATGGAGGCTTCCTAGTGTTAATAATGTCGTACTGCTGCTGTGCCTCTATGACCATTAGTCAAGAGACCTATATTCTTTCCATGTGCCCTCCCAGGTGGCTGAATACTAGTCAAATGTGATTTGAAGGGTGGTTGCTTCATTAAGCTATGTGCAAGCAGCACTACAAACATTGCTGAAAACACAGTACCACATTAACAAGTCTTCATATCTTTCAGAGAAGGGCTGACTGGTGTCATTTTGTCTCCTAGCGTCTGTGGGACTGTATAACACCTTGAAAATGCAATTGTGAGATTCAAGCCAGTGCACTCCTTTTGGTGGGAAAAATCTAATAAAGAATATTTTGTTGTTTGAGTAAATTCAGTAGCATGGGGATGACCTGATCAAGAGGAAAATAATGATAGGGAGGTGATTCTTCCTCTCTACTCCACTCTGGTGAGGCCGCATCTGGAGTACTGCATCCAGTTCTGGAGCCCCTATTACAAGAGGGATATGGACATGCTGGAACGTGTCCAGAGAAGGGCCACCAGGATGATCAGAGGGCTGGAGCACCTCTCCTATGAGGACAGACTGAAAGAGTTGGGGCTGTTCAGTCTGGAGAAAAGAAGGCTCCGAGGTGACCTTATTGTGGCCTTCCAGTATCTGAAGGGGGCCTACAAGAAAGCTGGGGAGGGACTTTTGAGGATATCAGGTAGTGACAGGACTAGGGGGAATGGAATAAAGCTGGAAGTGGGGAGATTCAGGCTGGAGGTGAGGAAGAAGCTCGTCACCATGAGAGTGGTGAGACACTGGAACAGGTTGTCCAGGGAGGTGGTTGAGGCCCCATCCCTGGAGGTGTTTAAAGCCAGGCTGGATGAGGCTCTGTCCAATCTGATCTCGTGTGAGGTGTCCCTGCCCATGGCAGGGAGGTTGGAACTAGATGATCCTTGTGGTCCCTTCAAACCCTGACTGATTTTATGATTCTATATCAGGAGGGGTAGAGAGCATTTTATAAAGCATGTCTACAATACAGACATACACACACATGCACATACTCAGAAGCATTGTATTTTTTTCTGTAATTATAAAGAAAATTATGAACGTAAAGAGTATAAAGCAAATAGTAAGAAAAGGTGCAAAATTTAAAGATAGAGATTTAGTCGTTATTGCTTTTGTGAGTTTAGGCTCCAGTCCAGTTAAGCACTTAAGCATATGCACAACATTACATATGTGAGAGATGTTAATACCTACTGCTTGAAGTTATGCATGCGCTTGAGTGCTTATCTGGATGTGGGCCTTAATGCAGTTTAGCTTTATCATGTCTTCTGTTTGCTGTTTAACTATTCCTATATTGCCTTTCAGAGCTGTACTAATAGGAGAATTATCAAATAATCCTTTTAGCATAGTGCATCGATTATACAAAGTATGACTGCAGCTATTATTGCCTATATAGCTATTTACAAACAGAGAGTTTCAGAGATCTATGTGTGGGTACATGACTACCCCAGAATGGCATCTGAAAAATAATTAAGATCTTCTGCTTCATCATCACTGAGATTCTAACTACTGCTCTGTGATGCCTTTCGTTCCTGTGAATTTTTTAAACAGGTTCAAACCTTCATCCCAATTTTGGCAAGCTGGATTCAATCTGAGGCCATGTCAAGGTCTGAAAATTCTTGATCAAGTCTTAAAAAGTATTTCCACTTCTGCTTTTCTTGGTTTTAAGTTGGAACTAGAAGTGGAACTCCTGAAATAACATGAGAGCAAGTGCCAAGTTCAGTATGATGTTTAATTTTTTTTTTTTTAAGGGCAGGAGGCAAATCCTATGGTGAATTGTCAACAGTTCTAAATAATACTTGTTGACAGGTAGTAAAAACTTGACACAACCTGAGGAGGCTGTGCAGGTGGGCAAAGGAGAGTTTTTGGGCCCTTTACCAAGGCTGTTCTGAGTCATACTGGTGACTCAGTGCAGTAGGGAGGGCTGTGACGTGTGACAATGTTATGCCCCCAAGCATTGTTACTGCATCTTTCAGGAAAGCAGCCATGTGCACCACCTGAGGATTCACTTGCTCTGAAACCATCTTTGTATAGCTACAATCAGGGCTTTACAACACTTAGGCACCAATGTGCCACAGATTCAACTTCAATGTGACCCACATACTACCTGTAAATCTATAGATTGTGCATGCTTTACATTGCATTTGGATTCTAAATTAGGCATTTACAGCACTAACTGCATCTTTAGGAGTGGCTGAGGAGAATCCTTCTACTCCCAAAATATAAGAAGAATTCAAATAAAGTACTGTAGCACATAGAAAGAATGAGGAACAATCCTACCTACCCACTCTCTGGAGAGGTTACAGCTTGAATCTCTGTGCAAGCAGTGGAAAGAAGTATTTAAGTCAATTTTGTAAATTAAATATTTGAAATTGTTCCCCCCNTCCAAAACTCTAATAAGACAGTTAAAATGCTTGGAAGAGGAAACATAGGTGGTGCTGGTCTTTGGGCCTGTCCTTGATATGCATATATTAGCTGGAACAGTAAGAAACAGTGGAAGCATCATTTTCACATGAAATTACAGAATATTGCTAGTTTTGTCACCTTTTGCTGCAGCATGCATGAATACATATATCAAGAGGGTGACCCTGGAAGTAATGTTTGTGTAGTGCTGCGTGGAGGCCTCAGCCAGGACTGACAATCTGCTCCTTGGGAGTTGATTACAATTTTTTTGTCCTTGGCATCACTGGACATAAACTACAATCTTGACTCTACCTATCCATGTGCCCTGCTGATCTCAACCCTAATCCAGTGGTTCTTTTCCTCCTGACCTTACTCACAAACCACCTGACTCATTATCACAAACTTAACTGATGATATGGGCTTTATCCTGATAGTTGATATCATTGCATGATTTTCTTCTGGAGAAATGAAAAAAAAAAAAAATTGTATCTCCTGGAAAGGTTTCACTGAAGGACCTAAGGACCATGGATGTTGAAACCAAAGTCATTTCACAAACTGTTTGTTTTAACCAGCTTAAAGCAAGCTGTTCTGCCCTGCTGTTTAAGCCATGTTTTTTATCACCTATCTAACCCTTCTTCTGGGAACCATATTTTTCATCTCTGATATGTTAGGATGTCAAAAATCTCTTCTCTGCTCATTCCAGCAACACTTCTTTGTCTGCTCAGTCTTAAATCTGGAAACTGCTTGAGGAGGGTGGGGGGAAGGGTGTCTTGCTAGGTGACAGACAAAGGACAGTGCAGCTGTGTGAAGATGATATCTGTGTTACTTACCACATCTGGAAAGTGGTTATTTACCAGGATCATAAGGGTTGTAAAGAGAAAAGGAGGGGGGAAAATCTGAGGGATACACTACAATTCCCAGGCCAACCTGCTTCCAGCATCTGGAAATTCAGTAAAAGCAGATTTTCTTGTGGTATTTCTTCAGCTCAGGTTGGAGTGCTGTCTGGAAATGGGTAAGTAATAAAGCTTATGTAAACATTCCAGTAATACAAAGAGAGGTTTGGTTCAACAGTGGTAATGAAATGGGCATGTATATGGACTCTTATTTTGTTCAGTTTGGCTTGCCCTTTGTTACCAATTGAGTGTTGATGGATATGTCCTTATTTGCCTAGTAAGAGTTAAATAGAGATCAGCTAATATTTTTCATAGCAGCTGCTCTTTAATCAGCAGGAGATAATAGTGAACTATGCATAGCATTAGAGTGAGATACATCTAAGCCAGTGACCTAGCTGCAAAGAACAGTCAGTCCATTTACCAGGATGGTGAGCCACTTAGGCTTTTAAATCTCCATAATACAATCTTACCCTGACTGCAATATAATTATATATATATATATTAAAAGAAATACTCAATACAAATAAAATAAAGCTTCTTTAGGACTCCTACAGTGGATCTGGTGCTGGTGCTTTGTTCTAAGTTTACCATACCTGCCAAGAAGTCTGACATCTGCTGCATACGTCAGTGCACCTCAACATGATATATCATGTCAAAAACAAGTAGGGAATCTTTCCTGATAGAGTCTATGCAAATAAACTTTTCTTCTAAGTGATGTCTGTCATGGGCCAGAGGACAGCATTTTAGTGAAGAATGTGCCTTCCCTTGGAGTTCTTCAGAAACAGTTTCTGTCCTGTGAGAACCTAATTAATTAAAGCAGCAGGCCCTTTCTTGGTGTGTGTGCTTTATTGTCTGAGTTCAAGGTGTGACATTTGTTGGCTTTGACATCTGTACATCTGTCCCATTTCAAATTTTTGTGCAAGCTACATTCTTATCATTACAATATTTCACAACCATGGTTATAAATCAAAGGAAATGACAGTTCAAAAATAAGCACAGATTAAATAGATGTGTTGTTCTATTCTGGGCACAGCCCATCGTTATTTTCTTTCCACTGCAGCTGGCCAACTTGCTAATTTAATTACTATCTTTTTCCCCCAAAGAGTGAAATATATCCAAAGAACAATGTTGATCAGAGGATCTCTCTCCAAAGCTAATAGAACTAAGTGGATTTCTTTTACAATGGGAAAGGGACAGATTTTGTGCAGAGCTCATAGCAGGGCTGTGAGGACCAAAGCAGAGGCTTAATTACCTGTACATACACAGAATTGCTGATATGTAAAATAACCTAATATTTCTCTTCCCCTATTGCCAGAGTTACTACTGACCTAATATTTAATAAATAAAAAGGTACCTCAAAACATATATTTAAAAAATAATAATAGTAATGTATCTTTTTATTGATACTGCATATTTTATCAGTTCAGAGACGAAATAATGTAATTTCAGCCTACTATATATGCAATGAATTTTTTGTGTATGGACAAAGGAAGCACCAAAATAAAAAGAAAGAATAAATGCAAATGACTTAAAGCTGCATATGTTTCTCAGTGAGTCATGTTCCCACTTCTGAGGTTCAAAAAAATATGTATCTATTCAGTGCTGTTTAGTTTAGTACTCCTTAGACTCCACAGAAATAGTTCTTCCCTAAAACCACTGCATAGAGAAAATTTAAGTCTGTCTGTATTCAGATGTGGGTGAAAGACCTCCATTCTCATCAGATTTCTGCTCAGTTTCCAGACCAAAGAAGACTGAGGGCATTTTTCTACAAACTTAGTGCAATAATGTCTTGCTTAATATCAGTTCTCAGGAGGCAGCTATTATTATTCTTAACAAAAGAATGTGGAAAATGAGTTTTCCATATTATTTTAAAATTTTCTTCTCAATAACATCTCTCCCAAAATATCACTGTTCCTAGTTTTCTTAACTGACTGGATGCTTCAGAAAACACTTAGAACCTAAATGCTAACTTCTGCATGAGTATTTAGAGAGTGTTTGCAACTGCCATACCGAAACTTGGTTTTGTTGGAAATAGTATTCAGAGAAAATGAAAATATTATGGCAACTGTTACCTACAGAGGTATTATTGATACCTTGAAGAAGTTTTGAAAGTTTAGATCTAAGGTGAGATCTCTAAGAAGAGTTTAGTCCACTGAAAATAGAGCTGCATAGGATTATGAATGGATCACAAATCCTGAGGCTCATTTGTCATATGAAATCATGCTAACGAGACTTCATTACCCCCTTTGCCTCTGTTTTCTTTCACACACCTCCACTTTATGGTGGAAAAGACCAGGTTAGTCCTTTAAAGTCTGAATAGCAGCTTAACAAAATTGCTATGGCTTCCTCAGGTTTTGGAGTAGTTTTTAGTTCCACATCCATCTACCAGTCCTTAGAGTTTTCCTCAAAAGTTTTGCCCAATACAGTTTGAAATAGCAGAGGAATCTGTACAAAAATACACACAAGACAAATGTGTATTACTTAAGCTAAATTAAACTAAAATACTTTCAGTTTTAATCATTGATGCACAATGTGCTAGAACAGAAAATAAGATTGTGTCTGGAAACTGCTGGAGAACAAACTTTCCTTGAAAGGACTCAGGATCCTGTCAGTTAAAACTCACCGAAGAAAACCTCTGACTTCTTGCTTTTAGGAAGCTCTGTGTGATGTTGGAGCAAGAAGCTGCAAACAGTAGCTGCCAACCTGGCTGAGATTCTCAGAGCAATCTCCTGAGATCAGTGCTCTGACAGGTCACATCCTCTGTCTGGCACCACCCTTCCCTATTTTCATTAAGATTTTCTTTTCCATTTTTTCTTTGTTCTTCTTGCTTGAGCCAAAAGAAACAAGAGGGCAGTAAAACATAATTTTAGCTGAATATGAGTTTTATCATTTTACCACTGCATTACACCACTTACCAAGTATTTAGGTTCTGTTCTGCTAGGAAAAAAAACACACCAGGATTTAAAGGAAGGCTATGCTAAGCTTTAGAACACAGACTGTAAAGTGTACATGTGAATTATTATTCCTTCAGTCTAAGCAAATCCATATGACATTGTAACTTCATATAGTCTTCACCAGCTCCTCGTACAGCTGCTCCCCAGTGGCAAGCATCACCTTTTTTGAATCTTCATCCCTTTTTCTGAACTGGATCTTTTAACAGCTAAAAAATGAAAAATGTGTGTCAAATGCTGTTTCTCACACAGCAGAGAAACCAGCATTTGAGACCAGCTACTTAAATGGCAAAGCTAAACAGTGAGCTACAGCTAGGTCATATAGAGACATATTTAGTACAACTTTGTTGAGACCCATTTTTAATTCCTTTAGCGTTTCTTTAGAGCTATCAATCTGACAGTACCCAGACCTAAACCTTCATTTCCTCATCCTTCCTTCCCAGTCCAGTCTAGGAGGTAGCCACACTGCAGAGCCTTTCTCCCACATCAAAGGAGTTGGACTTCAGCTGTGCATGAGTCTGGGAAGGTGTTTTCACTGAATATTTATTTATTCATAAGCCTGATGTTGCCAGTCTGTTCCACAACAACCACTGTAATTAGAACCACAATGTATGGAGAAAGACAGGGCAGAAAAGTCTGAGTACTGTTGCTGGAATGAAGTCCTCCTCTTTCTCCCTGCCAGTGTGTTCCCACCAATTTCTTTGATCTGGCATGGGCATTTGTTAGACCTTTAAGTTGTGAACTGGTTCCAGAAGCCAAATTAGTATGAAGCTAGCCCTGAAAAACAAGGTACATAACTTTCTGCCAGTTATGTCCCGGAAACAGGGTCACTGTGGAATCAGACAAATCATTGCCTGAAGGAATCAGGGGATCAGAAAGGTGGCTGAGACTGCTCCATGAGACATTTGTCCTCAATCCTCTAGTGGCTTTCTCTCCATGACAACATGAAACATTTGTGCAAAGTACAAAACCAGATTCTAAGTACTTCTAGTCTTCTCTGATGCTGAGTTAATTATGTCAAAATCTTTCCCTCTTCTGAGCTACTTTGTGGTTTTCATCATGATCTGAAAGACTAGGGGTGAGACTTGTCTTACCTGGCTTTGGATAGTATGACTGCAGAGTGGTAGAGCTGAAGGAATGCACCCTTTGCTCTCTGCAGCAGAAGTCATCATCTGAGCATGGATTATGCGCTCTACTTTGATCCATGTTTTGTGATGAGATGAAGCATGTCCTGAAACTTTCTGCCCTGCAGAGACCCAATCCCCCTCAGGGAGGACAGTTTTGTGGCATAATTTAGCTAACTTAACAGCAAGCTGTTATCAAATAAGTGCATCTCATTCTCTCCTTTTTACCACTTCATGTTCTCCCCACGCCCAGCTTTGTGCAAACTTACTGAGTGTGTACTCAATGCCCTCATACAGATCATTGATAAAGATATTAAAGAGACCTGGCCCCAATACTGAGCTCTGGGGAACACCGCTTGTGACCAGCCACCAACTGAATTTAATTCCATTCACGACCATTCTTTGGGTGCAGCCATACAGCCAGTTTTTCACACACCATCCATGCCATGAGCAGTCAGTTTCTCCAGGAGGACGGTGTTGGATACAATGTCAAATATTTTATGAAATTCCACGTAAAGAACATCTACAGCCTTTCCTTTATCCACTAATCAGGTCACCTTGTTATAGAAAGAGATTGAGTTGTCAGTCAGGACCTGATGTTTATGAACCCATGACGGCTGGGCCTGATCACCTCATAGCCCTGCATATGTTGCATAATGGCACTCAAGATGATCTGCTCCATGGTATCCCCCAGTACTAACAGGCCTGCGGTTCCCTGGGTCCTTCCTCTGGTACTTAAAGATGGGCATTACATTTGTCAATCTCTAGTCAGCTGGCGCCTCCTGAGTTAGCCAAGATTGCTGGTAAATGATGGAGATTGCCTTGATGAGCACTTCCACCAACTTTCTCAGTACCCTTGAGTGTATACCATCTGGCCCTGTAGATGTGTACATCCAACAGGTCATTAACCATCTTCTTTGTGATTATCGGGGCTTAATTCTACTCCCCATTCCTATCTTCCAGCTAGGAGCTATATTCTGACATTCAGGAAAATATTTCTCAGAATTGAAGTGACAGTGTGGGGTGAGTTGAAATTACACCCCCCAACAAACTGGAGAATGACTCCCAAAATAAATCACCAGACTAGCTCAGAAGGTTTGGAAGCAGAATGAAGCTACATTTACAAAGCAAGCAAAAAATCTAGAAACATAAAATGCAATTAATATGTACAAAATACATGAATACTTATATATTTACTATTTAGAAACAACACAAGGACCCCCTTGAATTGTTTCCAGACCCCTCTGAACAATCCAGGGGGCTGCTCGCAAACTTCCCTCTCCCTATCCCCCTCCTTCCCTTTCCCAGTACCTCACAAACACAATATATGCTGGCAGAAGGTCAGGAAAGAGATAAGGGAGCAATGCAAAAGCAGAGATCACAGAGAGAAGAAGTGAAAAGAGAGATAAATTTTTATGCAGCTAACTTTTATTCCCTTTAGCAAACCAATGGAATGATATAGACCTATCATTATTTTTCTTTTGTATCCAATTCTACTTACTTTTTGCTCAAATATCTCCAGAAAGTTTGTATTCTTGTTTACACTAAGCTAAGGCACTTAGCTTTGAATGTAACACAATGACAAAAATATTGTGACTTCCTCTCTCCTCCTGTCAGGAAAGAGGGAAATTGCTGCTTCAGAGCAAGCAGAGGTGAATGGTCTTGAATCAGTCTGATGGTTATGTGGTTGTGACTGTAAAGCTATCAGGCAGAAGCTTCAGAAGAAAAATGACTCCGCAGTGTTTTCTAAATCAGTAAACAGTGTTGAGATAGATTAATAGTACCCAGTTTATCATTTGCAAGAAAAGATAGAATTTAATAGCCTTTGAGCACTTGGCTAGGCTAGTTGGGGAAACAGGGCAGATGGAGAAATAGAAGGTCCTTACACAGGCAACACAAGATGATAATTTATAAACCGAATAGCACTACAAACCCAGAAAATCTGATCTAATTTTATGAGACCAGTGGTTTATGAGAGACCACAGAATGAGACTATTTTTCTGAACACCATGCTCTATGAATCATCTCTGCCAATAATAACATGGCATCAAAAACAAGTATCCATTCTAGCCATAAAAAAAAATAAACCTAGGACAAACAAACAGCAAAGTAAAGACAATAATTTACAGCATAAATTAGAGGTGAGAAAGTATTTGCCACCCCTAAGCTCATCTGTAAACATGCAAGATTGCTCCCAGTGCTATGATGGCTCATTATGTGTCCACACTATAGCTGTCCAGAAAAAAATGCTTTCTTGTCTTATGAATGCTTTTGAGAAAACAGTTGCAATTCCTATTTTTTACCAAGACAAATTCTTTTAAATATAGAATCTGAGTACAACTTAAACTGTTAACACACTTGCTCATCTGCAAGGTATTTGCTTGTTCTCGCTAAATTTAATGAGAAATTTCAACTGGGAGAAAAGAAATTAATTCCTAAACAGAGGGTGAAGAGGGAAAAATAATTTCCCTGTACACCTGACTTCTGACAATTAGCAGTTTAGAGACTTCCTGAGGCAGAGTTTGAATCTGAACTAACAAGTTTAATACTCCTCAACGTGCCAAACCTTCACAAATTTTTCTGATCCCTTTCTTGACAATTTTGGCTTCCACAACATTCTGGGGCCCAGGGTATCTCAGTTAGTTAAATGCCATTTGAAAAGTATTCTTTCTGTTTTACTTAAAATTGATTCCTGACCTTTTCTTTTAAGGCAAGCATTCCTCATTTCATTTCTCTGCAGCGTTCATGTTTATTCTGCTTCAGTAAAGTCTTTTCTATACCAATTAGTTCTTCTGCATGAGAAATCTGCTTGGCACTTACATGCTATTTTCAAAGTTCTCCTCAATTATTTTTCTCATGTGTTACTACAAATTTACATTAGGTGTGCATTACTCAAGACATGAGCACACTATAGCTTTGTTTATTGGCAGGGTGATCACCACACTGTTGTGGCTTGGTTTTGTACCACGTTACAACTTGGAATCTACCCCAAGAAGTAAATTACCACACTACTCAGAATTTGGAAATTCAATCAAATTATTATTTACAAAAGTAGGTTAAATATAAAAAATAATAAACATATACAAATACATATATACATATACAATTAAACAATAACCCAGCTACCCTCCTGTACACAATAACCCAGACCCCCATGTGCAACCCCCCTGGTCAAAGCCCAGAGGGCTGTCATCAGCTAACAAATTATTGCTCTCTTGTCCCCACTGGTGCTCTTACCATAACCCAAACAGGAATGAGCAGGCTGAGCAAATAAGGTCAGAAGCAGAGACAGGGAAAGAAGCAAGAAAGTGAGCAAGCCCAAGCTGTGCGTCAGACTGTATAGAAATTCTGCAGACCAAGGAAATGGGATAAATATCTCTCTCATGTTCTGCTCAACCCCTTAGGGACTGTCTACCCCCTGGACTCTGTCTCGAATTCTCTGGAAAAACTTATTTACAATTAAGATATTGAACCTGCAACACACACACACCATGCACCAGTACAGGTTAGGGGTGGATCTGCTGGTGAGTAGCTCCATAGAGAAGGACCTTGGAGTCCTGGTTGTTTATAAGTTATCCACGGGACAGCGATATGCCCTGGTGGCTAAGAAGACCAATTATATGCATCAAGAAGAGTGTGTCCAGCAGGTCAAGAGAGATCCTTATTCCTCTCTATTCAGCCCTAGTTAGATCACGTCTGGAATATTGTGTTCAGTTCTGAGCTCCCCAGTTCAGGAGGGTCAGGGAAATACTCCAGAAAGTTCAATGGAAGGTTACAAGGATGGTCAAGGGATGGGAGTATCTCACGAGAAAAGACTGAGAGACTTGGGGCAGTTAAGTCTGGAGAACAGAAGGCTGAGAAGGGACCATATCAATGTCTACAAATATCTAAAGGGTGGCTGTCAAGAGGATGAAGCCAGTCTCTTTTCAGTGATAACCAGTGGTTTAGGGGCAATGGATGTAAACTCAGTCACAGGAAATTCCATCTTAACATGAGAAAAAACTCTTTTACTGGGAGGATGGTGGAGCACTGAAACAGGCTGCCCACAGAGGTTGTGGAGTCTTCTCTAGAGATCTTCAAAACCTGCCTAGATGCATTCCTGTGTGACCCACCCTAAGCTCTCCTGCTTTGCAGGAAGGTTGGACTCTATCTCTAGAGGTCCTTTCCGACCCCTAGCATTCCATGATTCTATGATATTTTCTGATTTGTTCTCCTTTGTTTCCTAAGAATTTATATTTACGTTTTTGGACACCACTGAATATTGGGACGATGCTTTCAGAGAATCACCCATGGTGAGACCCCCTATCCCCAATGACAAAAGGTCATATACTTAAAAGTATTTTTCCCATGTGAATCATATTGCATATTAAATGCTCAATATCACTTGCTATTAAAAATGAAAATATCTGAATCTGTTTCACTGGACTAAGAATTCTAAAAATATATTGTTAAAGATAAATCCAAGCACTGAAGCTCCTACCTTTGCCAAAGATATCCCAGGCATTAATTCTTTATTTTTATCCTTTTTTTTTTCTTATGTCTTTTTTTCCCCCTTTTTTAAAATTTTAATTGTAATTTTTTCCTCTTTTTTTTGTATCACTATAGGAAGGTCAGTAGAATAGTTATCTGAAAGTGTCAATTTGTACATTGCTAGAAAGGAAGGTCAGCACTATGGATCTATGAATATTTTTACTCATTCTTCTCTATGTATCATTTATGCCATGGTTAAGAAAATGAGGTTAGCCCACTGTCTAATCCAAGCTCATTACAGTTTCAAAACACTTTTTTTTTTTATTTTATTTTTTCTGCCTTTGTTGAGACTCAGCAAAGACTTTTGTTCTGTGGACATGGCATAATGCAGCAATGAAAAAACCGTTCCTTTTTTGGCTGCCAAAGAAGCAGAACAAAAGCTAAGAGCTAAGGTTTATACTGAGCAGTGAGCTGGCTGTCATTGTTTAGTCAGGCTGCTCTGCAAATTTGGTAGGCATTCCACAACTAATCCATTTAATATCAAGAAGCAATTTTAGTGCACTTCAACAGATGCTGCAACTAGAAAATACATGGGCTGAATGTAATAAACCCAGCTTGCAGATTTAGAAATAACATTGTTTTGCATGCAATAGTTATTTAATTGTACCAGTATGCTCAGTTTCTTTCCACCTAATTTTATACATGCTCTGATTGATACAGGAATTAGAGGCTGGGAATACTAAAGTACAAACCTGGCAAATCTGAACCATCAAAATACGCAACTGTCAGAAAATTTTAAACCTAGAAGGGCTTTTCCTCAATGAGAATTGTGGGTGATTGCTGTCTACAAAAGATCTTAAAAATGGAAGCTAACAGTTGTGCTGTCTAATGATAAAGGATGTGTGCTGTATCAGTGTAGTTGTTGTTCTTTAACTCCATGTATAATGACACAATATCAACAAGAGAAAATTGTGGGGTGATTGTATCACAATGAGATCTTTGTTGCTGACTTTGTGCCTTATCATGCACGGTGCTCTTGGACCTGCACCCGTTCCTGTAGCTGCCCATTTCCAGTCCTGCCTGCCTCAGAATCACCATGGCAGCTTATCTCCTTCGGCAGGGTAGAGAGGAAGGACACTACTTCACCAGGACCCTCATCTCCACGTCTGGGAGCCTATTTCCCTAGCTGAAGCAGAGCTGCAACCTCTGTGGTGCACAAGGCAGTAGGGTGCATGAGAGAAACCTCCCATAGGCAGGGGTGGTGGAGTTACAAAGAGGTCCCTGCACACCCAGTATCGCCTTTCATTGCACCTTCACAGAGGAAAAGAACAGACTCTCAGTGACATCAAACTGAACAAGATAACAAGAGGTGACTAGCTACTGACAAGAGTGAGGGGGAACATGTGCTCTCTGCACTGCCCTGCTGAGACTGCCTCTGGAATATTTTGTCCATTTCTGGGCCCCTCAGTTCAAGAAGGACAGGAACTGCTTGAAAGAGTGCAACCTCTCTGGGAATCCTTTTCCAGTGTTTTGTCAGCCTACTTAGATAGAAATGGATGTAAGGATTGTGTGTTGCCTAATGACAGGGTTAATTTTTGAATGACTTGAAATTATGTTTAGCTATGGCATTATTCCTCCTTCAACCAAACCTATGTTCTTGCCTTGTCATTTCCACACTGGTATTACTGTGCTCTATTAACTGTCCATTTTCCACTGAGTTGCTGAAATGTCTGCTTTATCACTTAAAAGCAGACATCCTAGTCCACCTATCTGGGTGTTTACACTTTCAGCTTTTATATAGAAGTGGCTATATAATTGACATCTCATGTGATTCAATGATAGCATTTACATTTGGGGTTTCCTGGTAAGTTCCTAGTTCTCACATCTGGCACACACTACTTAATTCAAGGAACAGGAATTGCTCCCTTAATCCACTTGATCCTTTCACATTCTTAACTAAAGCAAATATATACTTGTTTACAGAAAACAACTCTATCTCTCTATAGGGCCATATCACAAACTACCATTCATTCATACTGTCATTGAAAAAGACTTAAGAATTCAAACAAGAGATGTGTGGAAAAAGTAATATGTCATAAATGACAGATCATGCAGCTCGAAGAATGAGTGCCAAAGTCTACAGCTACTGTTAAGATTTATTTAATGACACATCTGTAGAATATAAAGCAAAAAAAGCCTA
Organism: Indicator maculatus; assembly: GCA_013399975.1. Lineage (NCBI taxonomy): Eukaryota > Metazoa > Chordata > Aves > Piciformes > Indicatoridae > Indicator > Indicator maculatus. Next base: position 342,317 of record VXBD01007208.1, read on the forward strand.
CATGGAAAAGGCACTTCAAGTCCTCACTGTCAGAGGCTGTGGTGGGAAGTGTTTATTGCTATTCATGGAAAATCATTACTAATGGATGAGCCAAAAAGCATGCAATTTCTGCTACAAACATTCATTTTTAACCCATCAATATATGTTCTTCCATTATCTTGCTTATGACATGATTTGGATGATCCTTCAATCACAGCAGGAGAATGACAACCAGTCTGAGTAATTGCAAAGCTACTCCAGTAAATGAGAACTTTAAGATCTGTTCGTTTATATGCTGAACATTTCAACAGGTTTTTATTTTTTGTCTAGTTCCTGTCTGACCAAACTAAGTCACGCTTACCTTGATATATTTGGTTAGAACCTCACATCTGCTTTTTATGTCCTTAGTGAAACTGATCATTCCTTGTGTTTCAAAACAGCTTAGGTTTGAAATAGATCTTGACTGAAGCTTCTAATTCACTCCTGTACAACGTATTGCTTATCTGTACTATCAAAAATGCTGAATCTACAGTGCCTGTATGTTCAAAAAGTGAATTATAAGGTAAGAAAGATCAACTTTTATTAAGATGTTTGAATTTTTAAAAAAGTTAGAATGGAGATCTGTTTCAGTTCTGCTTTAGACAGACTTCAGATACTCCATTCTAGACTTTCACAATGTCCAGTCCACAGCCCAAGGATAATTCAATATATTTTAGAGAACTTTGAATCCATACTTTGATTTAGCCCAGACTATATATATATAATTTTATTTAAGAGAGAAATATTTATATAATATCCAGAGAATTCAGTTTTAAGGCTGTGAAAATAAAAAGATTTATAGAATAAAGCTGTCCTAAAAGTAAGCTCGCACGGCAAACCATTCAGGTTTTTTTCATTCATTATACATTCACTCAGGTAAAGAATACCTTACCAGCAACACTCTCCTACTGAAATAATGAGTAAGGTAAGATACAGAAGGAAATATGAGGTAAAATGTAATTTCTTTACAAAATGACAAAGGGTTTATTTTCCATTTTCTATTCTTTCCTTCACCTTCATATTTAAATTATTCCTGAATCAGTTTAAGCCAACTGGAAAAGGAGGTTTAATACTAGTGTAGAAAAATGGTTTGGGTAATAAATCTTCATTTAAAGAAAGATTTAAAGCACCTGATTTGTTATCATAACTTTCACATTCAATGACCTCCAGAACAACCTCTTGGATAATTTTGTATGTATACAGAGAAATTAAAGGAGTTGGAGAAACCGTAAATTACATCTCAGGATTTTGACATATCAGTAAACATTCCTTTGTAAGTTTTGTGTGAGACTGAGAGGTTATAATCATAGTGTATACTGTTGAGTCTTCTGGATAGTCAAGTGTAGCAGATCATTAAAATAAAAATGAAGCCTTTTCTGTTGAATGTTCAGGGCTCATTTTCTAGAACTGGAAGTTCTTTGGAAAGAATGCTGAATTTCACAACGTGAGAAATCGCCTATGAGCCACTACTCATAGATAAACCATTGGGAAGGTAGTTGGTGTCTGCTGCTGTTCATATAGTTTCTATTGGAAGACTAAGGTGAGATTAAATAAAAAGATATCAAAAAGAAAAATCAATACTTCCACATCTTTTGGAGTATTTTTAGATTGATCTGCCCCTGAAAATTATTAATTTGTAAAGATAAGAACCTCTTGTCTAAGCCCTTGTCCACTCTTAACAAATACAGAATTTAATATAATTTATAGACATTGGGTTTGACTCAATTTAGATCAGATTTACATAGATGAACAATTTAAAATGCAATCAAGGTAACTACAAATGGTTCATAACCTGATGTTTCTAAACAGAATCCTTGTTCCCAGTGCCTCCATTTACAGTGTTTGAATGCTATGTCCGTGTTTGAATTATAAGGTTGGAAACGTCATCATATCCTTCAGAGCTTTAAACCTACATATTTGCCAAGCTAGTGTCTCTTTTCACAGCAGACAATAAAATCTGTAATATGAGTATTTGTACTGTAATAATCCCAGTTGCATAACATTCATTTTTTCACTCAGTCTGTGCTTCTTGGTATATCCAATAGAGTGTCATCATTTAGTTTATTTTGTTAGATGGAGTCCCTCTGTCAAAGTAATTATAAGGGTTAGAAACAGCAGAAGGACTATGATCTCAGAATAAGAGATACTGATTGCTTTTCCACATGGTTTATTAAATACTTGCCTGATGCATTATTCCAAAGGTATCTAATTAAACTCAGAAATCATCATAAAATAAAAACAATCTGACAGATAGCAAAAACCAATCCAAAGCAGAACCAAAACTAAACTAAACAAATAAAAAAATCCCAAAATAATTGAGTAATAAATTATTGTGGTATGGCTTTGATTTTTTTCATTGTTGGCTGCCACTTTAAAATCTGAACAGATTATACTCCCTGGTACACTGCTTTGGGCTGGTGACAATCACAATTGTTTCTCCATGTACTTCAAGAAAAAAAAAAAAAAAACAAAACTAGAGAGAACAAACAAGCAAACAAATTAATCCACAAAAGACCTAAATGTCTTTGTGTCAAGGATCATTGCATAAAATAAAGCATGCACTATCAGGCATAAGAGATCGTGATGCAACATCCTAAATGTTGATCATAGAATCATAGAATGATCTGGGCTGAAAGGGACCTCCTCACAGTCAGCAGGGACACCCCCAACTAGACCCAGATTGCCCAGGGCCTTGTCGAACCTCACCTTGATTATCTCCAGGGAAGGGGCCTCAACCACCTCTCTGGGCAACCTGTTCCAGTGTTGCATCATCCTCATAGTAAAGAACTCGTTCCTAACATCCAATCTAAATCTGGTCTTCTCAAGCTTGAAGCCATTACCCCTTGTCCTGTCACTGCAGGTCCTTGCAAAACAACTCTCCCTATCCTTCTTGTAGGCCCCCATCAGGTACCAGAAGGTCTCTATTAGGTCTCCCTGGAACCTCCTCTTTTCCAGGATGAACAACCCCAGCTCCCTCAGCCTATCCTCATAGCAGAGGTGCTTCAACCCACTGATCAGTCTTGTGGCCCTCCTCTGCACCTGTCCCATCAGGTCCATGTCCTTCCTATATTGAGGGCTGTCCTGAAGGGCCAACCCCTAAAACATGCCCTAGCCCAGACAATGGGCTAAGCACCTGCAAATATGCTCACCTGGACAGTTCCTGGGGTCCAGATAAACAGGTACCATGAGCAATTAACTTTGTAGCACAGCTGTGAACTGTGTGTGCCCCTGGCCAGATATGCCCCATTCCATAGGTACAGTTACCAGGGTTCTGTGTTACTAAAGGGCATTAATTGTCTTGGGAGAGTATTTAAACCAGCCAAGAAGTCAGGCAACTTGCCTTGTTCTCACCCAGACAGCAACAAGAGACAAATGCTGTCGGAGTAGCAGCTGAAGAACCTGCTCTAGCAGACCAACAACTATGCCCAGGCCTTGCACTTGGACCAAGGCAGAAAGGGGGAAAACTCCAAGGGAATTGAACCCCAGATAAGGCTACAGCCCAGTGATGGAGCACACAAGTGAGAGGCCCCCTAGCCCTCTCCGAGCCAAGGGCAAGCTCCAGACTGTGAACTGGACAAGACAAGAGAGAGCTCCCTTAGCCTTCTCTGAGCCAAGGACTGCTCGAATTATAGCCACAGCATCTGGGAAGATACCAGACAGAGGAGCAAGTTGTGAGCACCTGACTAATCTGCCACTGAATCCCATTTGTGGGAAACCCACAGATCACAGCATCTGTATTGCCAATTTGAATTGCTGTATTGGAAATGTTAGATTTGTGATTAAATCATTTAACTGTCTTTATATGTGCAGTGTAAAACCCACAACCAAATAACTGAACCTGTGAATACATTTTGTAAATAAGTTAGGGTGGTGTTTGAAGATACCACTGCCAGGAAATATTAATTATAAGATATATAAAAATATACATTTTTATTACACTCATGTAATTTACTTTGTGACACAGCTGTGAACTGTCTGTGCCCCTGGCCATGTTTGGGTATGTCCCATCCTATAGGTTAAGCTATCAGGTATCTCAGTTACCAAAGGGTATTAATTGTCTTCAGACAGTATTTAAACTGTCCAAGATGATTTAAATTTGCCTTGTTCTTACTATGAAAAAGACAAGAGCCAAATGCTGCTGAAGTTGCAGCTGAAGAGCCTTCCCCAGCAGACCAACTACACCTGGGCCTTGTTCTCACCAAGCAAGCAACAAGAGACAAATGCTACCAGAGTACCAGCTGAAGAGCTTGTTCTAGCAGGCAACAACTACACCTGGGCCTTGCACCTGGACCAAGGCAGAAAGGGGAAAGCTCCAAGAGAAATGAATCCCAGAAGTGCCACAGAAAGGCTACAGTCGAGTGACTGAGCACACAAGAGAGAGAGGACCCTAGAATTATAGACACAGCATCTGGGAAGATACTGGACAGAGGAGCAAGCTGTGAGTCCCCAGCTAACATGCTACAGATCCCCCTTGTGGGAAACTGCAGATCACAGTATCTTTATTTCCAGTTTGAATCCCTGTATTTTTATTCTTAGATCTGTGCTTGAATCATTTAACTGTCTTTATGTGTGGAATGTAATACCCACAATCGAATAATAGACCCTGTAAAGATAGTTCGTAAATAAGTTACGGTGGTGTTTGAAGATACCGCTGCCAGGAAATATTAACTATAAAATATATAAAAATATACATTTTATTACAAGGGCTCCAGACCTGTACACAGTACTCTAGGTGAGGTCTCATCAAAGCAGAGTAAAGTGGCAGAATCACTTCTCTGGATCTGCTGGATGTGACTGGAGATGTGAGATGTCATCTCTGCCCAGGATGTGATTGGCTTTCTGGGCTGCAAATGCGCAGTGCCTGCTCATGTCCAGCTTCTCATCTATCAGCACCCCCAAATCCTCTTCCTCAGGGCTGCTTTCTAACACCTCGTCCCACAGTCTGTATTCATAGTGAGGATTGTTCCAGCCCAGGTGCAGAACTCTGCACTTGCTCTTGTTGAACCTCATGAGGTTCACCTGGGTCCACCTCTCCAGCTTGTCCCTCTGGATGACATCTCATCCCTCTGGTGTATCGACAACACCACTCAGCTTGGTGTCATCTGCAAAATTCCTGATGGTGCACATGATCCCATTGTCCATATAATTGAAAAAAGTATTAAACAGCACAGGTCCCAGTACAGACCCCTGAGGGACACCACTGGTCACTGCTCTCCATCTGGACTTCAAGCCATTGAGCACTATCCTCTGGATGTGACCATCCAACCAATTCCTTATCCACTGAACAGTCCACCCATCAAGTCTGCATCCCTCCAGTTTGGCAAGCAGGATGTTTCAGGGGACTGTGGTCGAAGTCCTTGCAGAAGTCCAACTAGATCACATCCATAGGTTGCCCCTTATCTACTGACATAATGATGTTGACATTGAATGAAAAGAAGTTAGAAAAGTAGAATTTAAGAGAAGATAAATGTCAGTTTAAAACACGAGAACAGTTTTTATGGTACCTCTTTTGATTCCAGTGTTCTGTAGCCTTCCATCTAACTTTATGAAAGGACAATGTGCAGTTGTGGTGTCTTAAAACACTAGAGAGAAAAAAAAAAGAACTGGAGAAGTACACATTTTTTTTCACTTTCTACTTGTTTTTCAAGGAAGTAGAATCCCTAATCAGATCAGAAGCAGGTAAGAAACTAGAAAAATACACTCCAAAAAAGAGCCATTGCCCCTCTATAGAGAGATTTCTAAAACAAATTTCCATATTTTCATTCATTCTTCCCTTCATGTGAAGTTTCAAACATTTGATCAAAAGTTAAAGCCATTTTTCTCAAAACTGACATCCATGGTTGTGATGGATTTATGAACCTTATTTAATGCAGTATTTTAGATCCAGGTCCTGTAAAGTGACATACTCTAGATTGTGATGAATTTATGAACCTTATTTAATTCAGTGTTTTAGATCCAGGTCTTGTAAAGTGATAAGAAAAAACCCCAGCACTTTTACAAAGAAGGAATCAAGCTTCTCTTCAGTACTGAACAATCTGCAGGAAACTCTGTTACCTCCTTAGGGATTTCTACTGAAAATCTCTCTGTGTATTTGTGTAATTGTCAGAGCCAAATGATCAGGAAGCAAACACTTTTATGTATGGCAGCTATAATAAGCCTTAGGAACCTAACATTAGTAATGCATGAACTGGAAACCCATATAGCCAACAGGTGTATATTCAGATATGCAAATATGAGAAATACCATGCAAGAGAAGCAACTTCTATTACAAAAACAGTGAATGATTGAAGACAGTTGATCAGGAAGGCAAGGACACTCACTGGGAAGAAACAATCTAATCCATATCTGGCAGAAAGGTAATTAGATTACTGAAGCTGGGAAAAAAACATAGTGACAAAGGAAAAAAAAAAAAAGCTTTTTGTTGCCTTTGAACTGTTTTTTTGATAGGTGCTAAAACATTAGTTATCTTTTACAATGTAAGGTCTCGTCGTTAAAGCTGTGTGTCCCAACTGCTGAACAGAACAAGCAGGCACTGGGAAACCTCATCCAGGATGATGATTAGTCCTGTTCCATGAGCACTCTCTTCCATCACAAAATCATACACAAAACCATGCATTTGGCCATATGGCTGTACAGAATATTGAATTGGTCACATCTGCACATCTTCAGAAGAAGAGGACAGTGAGATTGGACTCAAACTGAAAGGAAATGGGCAGCAGCCGCAGCCAATATGATTTATGCTCCAGCAATGGCAGCCAGATATTAGCATAAGAAGAGCACAAATGGAACAAGTTAGCAGATGCAACGCATCACTGAGGAAAGAACACTGAAAAATCCATAATATAAAAGATATTTTGAATATCAGTGAAAGCCATGGGAGAATGTAAGAGAGTAAACAAGCAAAGGAAGGTCTTATGAAGAGGGGGAAGGCAAGGAATATGAAGACAGGTGGAGTCATGCTGAAAACCTTGTGGCTGAACTGAACTGATGTTGCAGATACATTAGGAATCCTGGGTGCTGTTTCACTGGTGAATGAACTTCAGTGTGGAAATTCTGAATTGACAAAGAACAGTCGAAAGCAAGCATAGAAAAATGATGCCTGGAACAATAAGCAGATGAAGAAACATTGGGGGTGGGGGAGGAACAAAAGAAAAAGATAAATAGCTCTGAGAGAACTTATTCCCATCAGAACAACATATCACTTGGGAAACTGATCAAGATGGTATTAGTCCAACAGTGACATCACAGGTAGATGATATGTCAAGTCAGAAGAATAACAAAACAATCAGAAGCAATTCACATCTGAATTACGAAATGCGCTTGCTTTCACCATTATCACATAGATGAAATTAACAGATCTAATTAGTGAAATCTTGAGTAAAAGAATGAAAAGACACTCCATTGTATTTTAAAATTCATGGAAATCAGTTGAAGTTCCCAGTACCAAGAAAAGGGAAACATTATACCCATTTTTTAAAAGGAGCAAAAATAAGGATCCTGGGAATTCCTTCTGCCCAGTAATATCATGGCACATATCCTCTTGTAAGACACGTCAAAACATGTGGAAGACAGGAAGGTGATTAGAGACCACCAACATGGCTTCACCAAGGACAAATCATGCATAATTAATATAGCACCCTTCTATGATAAAGTGACTGCTCCAGTGGACAAGAAAAGAGCTAAAGATTTGATCTACACAGACTTATGTATGACCTCTGACATGGTCCCCCACAACGTCCTTCCCTCAAAATTGGAGAGGTGCAGGTTTGAAGGATTGACTGTTAGATGAATAGATGAGTAAGGAATTGAATGAATGGACATATCCAAAAGGTTATGAAAGCTGTAGAGTAAATGTTATAGATAATATAGATTAAGTACTCAATGGCTGAATGTCCCTCAAATGTCGTCTCTTAAGATTCTGCACAGGGACCAGTACTATTTAATATCTTCATCAATTACAAACAGTTACAAGAGCAGGAAAACATTGATGCTATATTCAGAGACAGCTTCACCTTTGCAAAGGAAGGAAGCAGTTTTAGGATGGAGTCACTGTAACCCAGTGGCATAGCAGTAAATTAAAAAGTTGGTAAAATAACTAATTGAGGTTCCAGAGGTGAAAAAATACAGTCTAGCCTAAATGGAAAGGAGCAAAAAAACGTTTTTCACTTTTTCCTCTTGAACAAGCCTCCAGTACAATCTGTTCACTCTTTTAATTTGTTCAATTCAAAGGTGGTCAGTTTTAAGTCATAACTGAATGATTATAGTGCATAATTACAAAGATCTGTGCATGAAAAATGTGGCATTTCTTTTGCTGCTGAACTATATTTTGCAGTGGCATGGTTCTTGACACTTTTGTCATGAAGGAAGGTAAAACACACCTATACACACTGTGGTTGTTAGTTCTGTTGCTCTGGCAAAGCCTTAAGAGATAAATTAAGTGATGAATTGTATAATTTTGATAATAGAACTTATTTCTCGTGATATTTTGTGGTTGAAAATGCAGTACATTTGTTTTCGGTTTTTTGGGGGGTATTGGGTTTTTTTGTTTGTTTGTTTAATTTTAAATGCCTTAAAAGAAGCATAACTTTTTTGTTATTTAATTATTTTTTATCAGTTAGTAGCATATGTTGAACATTACTCACATCTGTCTAAAGTATTTGCCAAAATAGTCGAACAAATGAAATAGAGTGAATAATCAGGTTTTGGTGAGCAAACCAAAGTTTCAGACATTTTGCTGTTTTGCCATAAGTGTTTATGCTTGCTTATATTCTTCATTGGACACTGAGAAGGAGCCATATGTATCTTGGAAGGTCAATACGAAACAGAAAGATGAAGTATCTTAAGTGTAGACTAAAGTCCAAGCTGAGAGGTCTGTTAGAGGACACAGGGCTGAAAATCTCAATGGAAACAACTTGCCAATTATATAACAGTTAAGAAAATATTCAGGGTGAGCAGAGATGCTTCAAACAGCTTCTTGACATTATTTTTTCTCCACACAACTAAGCAAAAAGGGCCCAGATGCAGAGAAAAACAATTCCTGGCTCTCTTTTTGATGGAAGAGGGAAAGCAGGGGAAAGAAACAAAACAAAGTACTTTAATAATTAAATTTCCCTGTGTTTATTCATCCAAAGGGAAAAAAAAAATTTCCCCTGAGCCAAGTGACAAGCAGTCCTTCTGTGTTTCTTGGGGATAGCATGGAAACTTTAGAATGAGATTTTTGATAAACAACACCCCGAGCTCTGAAGCTCTTTGCATCCAGGGCTCAATAGTATCCATATCAACATGGATTTTCTCTGCCTTTGCTCAAATTCATCTTAAGGAATTTGACATAGTTCAGTTCTTTTCCTTCCAATTTATTTTCTTTTTTCTACAGTGTAAGATCTATCATAGTTCCTATGAATTTTAGTGTTTTAATATTTCACAAGCTCCTTAAAATCAGGTTGGCTATAAATTTGGTTTCTTTTCCATAAAGAAGAAAGGAACTCAAAGACTCCACAACTGAGTAAGAAAGAGATGTTATATTTAGATTGTTCCAGGTAGTGATCTCAGTATAGATTTCATAACAGCCTTCTTGCTTCAAAGCCTTTCTTTGATTCATCTTCAACAGCTTGGAAGTTCAGTCACTCAAAATTTTGCTAAATACTATGCAAGAGAAACCTCTCTGTCTATTACATTTGTCTAGACCACTCTGAGTTAGTGCTCCTTCTCCTATTTCATTTAAGCTCTTTTCCACATAGAGCTTCTATTTAATCATCAAATTCACAAAGCTTTTAATCGCTAGGGATGGCGAATTTCAGCTTCAATAAAAAGAGACAAATAGAATTTTAATTCATGTGTGCTCTACATCCAGACCCATTTGTAATTTTACGACTTGCAAAAAAGCAGCCATATTAGTTCTGATTCAAAAATGTTCATGAACTTGGTTTGAACTGATTCTGGAAAGGTTCACGAAGCTTTAATTAAAATTTAGCTCAGCCATTATTTTGAAGTCTTGGGAACTGCCTTTCCTGGCCCTTAAGGACTCACTAATGTTGCCCTATTTTGCTGTTAAATGCGTGTTTAGCTGAAACATTGAAAGAGTCTTGAAATAGGAGGTCAGAGCCAGGGGAAACTATAGAAGGTAGTCATCTTGCTTCCCCATCTAGCTCCCTTGAAATAAAAGTCGCTTACATGCTCCAAAGCCCCAACACTTTCAAGCATATCTCTTCCAGAGGAACAAGCTGAGCTCTTATAACGTTCTATGAGGGATGTCATAGGAAATCATGGGACATAGTGGCAGGAGAAAAATAAGTGTCATGATCTTAAGTGTCACTTTTTTTTTTCTTTTTTGTGGGAACTCAGAATGTGCAGATAATCAGATGTTTACTGACTTTCTGACTCATATGGGAATTGGATGGGAGTATAGCGATAACAGAATTACTGCTATTGCTGGAACGAGTGAGAAAATAGGTGTTGAAAACCATCTGTGAGGGTATAAGATAAGAGTGATTAATAAGCAGCGAGTCTGAAAGTTGGTAGGCTGTGGGAAGTGAAGCAAAGCATGTAAGCATCTCCCATAAACAGGCTCTTGTCTGCAGATTGGGGCTGTTGGCTCATCTGTAGCAGGAGACCTCCTCTCCGCAAACTTGTCAGTGAGTTTGTATTCAGGCACATCATCCTGGGACACAGCTGGCCAGACTCAAGATCTCAGAGCTCACAGGTTGAAACCCACACTTTTTCTGTGTCTCTGAATAGTGCTGGAAGGCATCTCTATGCCAACCCACTTGCTCATTTGTGAGCAACCTTGTCCTGCCAACACCACCCTGTCATGTCTCCCCCAGCCTTCCTTTGCCATGGAAAGAACGATATTTATTTTCCTGTCTTGATCCCTGTGACAGCTCACATGGGGTGAGAGGATGGCAAGGATCAACATGAGGCAAGTGGCCAGAAGTGAGGAAGTTTTTGAGTGTCTTTTTAGTTAGAGCAAGCTATGGGCCTGGCTCATGACACCAGTTAAATGTCCTGATTGGCACAGTAAAAACTCTCCTGCTCCACTCAGGCCTCTAGTTGCAAAGTGTGCTTCAGCTGGTGAGAACTGAAGAAAGAACTTTTCTCCAAATTCTCCAAGCAATCTATTCCTCTTACAGTCCCATTTTCAATCTATATTGGTCTAAAGATGAGTGAAAAATTACTGATAAATTCTGGTTTTCTGATTACATGCACAAAAAAATTGACAAATTTATGAGAACAGGGACAGAGCAACTCAGATTTTGACTCATATGCAGTCCTGCAGTCTACTGGTAGAAGCCAAATATGCCATGTTCTTGAAGACGTGAAGTCATTCCCACAATGTGCTCCCCTAGAGCACAAGTCTTATGAGGAGCAGCTGAAGGAACTAGGGTTGTTTACCCTGAAGAAAAAGAGGCTGAGGGGATACTGTATTGCTCTCTACAACTACCTGAAAGAAGGTTGTAGGAAGGTGGGCATCAGTCTCATTTACAGATAACAATCAATAAGATATGAGGCAATGGCCTCAAGTTGTGCTAGGGGAGGTTTAGGTTGGATATTAGGAAACTTTTCTTTGTGGAAAGGATTGTCAAGCACTGGAACAGGATGCCCAGGGAAGTGGTGGATTCACCATCCCTGGAGGTATTTAAAAGATGTGTGGACGTGGTGCAGAGGGGCATGGTTCAGCAGTGACCTGACAGAGCTAACAGTTAGACTTGATGATGTGAAAGGTCTCTTCCAACAAAAATGATTCTCTGATTTTGTGCTTGCAGGGCATTTCTACAATGAATTGCAGTCTTTCTGAAAAGCTCAGCATATTTTATGTCTATTGTTCATTTTCTTTGTAGAAATGCTTAGCAAGGGGGAAAGCATAACCTTCAAAGTCTGAAGACAAGTTTCAGTTCTTTCTGTTCCATGTGGCAAAGTAATGATATAATCCAAACAAGTCCTTTGTAAAATAGCAGAAAAATATGAGACTGAATGGACATGTTTAAAGTCCTCAGTAGTTTTAGTTCTTGCTTAATTTTTATTATAATATTTGTCCTATTATTATTTGGAAGGCATATTAGGACACAGTAACATATGACAATATTTTTAGAGCATTTGGGTAATGTTACGTGCTGGATGAAGTGCACAAGAAAACTCAAAGAAGAAATGACATCATAAATGCCAGAAATTTGTATTTTGCTTATGTGTTAGACATTTTTAAATACAGAAGTTCTGCAGAGTATCCAATCATAGGTCTTCCAAAATGCCTCCTTAGCCACTCCTGCAAAAGGGGAAACCTGACACTTCTGCCAGTAATATGAGTTCAGAAAAGGGCACAATAAGAAAGTATCTACTCTGAAACAGCATAATAGTGAAGACTAGTTTATTTGATTTTTTTTTCCTTCCACCATTAAATGTAATAGATTCTGGATGTGCTTTTTTTTTTTTTTTTTGTAAAAAGACAAATTTTTTAACCTCTTCAATTAACATATTTGTCCAGTGGGCTCTTTTTGTCTCGACTCATGTCCTTTTCTAGTTGCAACTGTGAAGTCACACTGTCAAACCATCTCGAATTGCTTCTCAGAACTGCTGTTACTTCTTATTGTTTGAACAAAATAACTCTTGTGTTTCCTAGCTTTTTTCCCAGGCAAAATAAGCCAGAACTGAAGCTATTTTGATACAGTGTCTCTGTCAGCTAGCTTATTTGGACTCAAGTAGAGCAGAGAGTCATCATGCATTGTGCTTGACTGGCAGTTTTGCAGGCATGGTGATCTTAGGTGATGCTTTGCAGCTGATATTTGGCTAGTAACAATAACATCTTCAGCCAGTAAACCTGAAGCAGGAAGGGTGCATGTATCCAGCATATTGCTGGAAGAGCTGTAACAAGGAAATTTTGCAATTATATGTGTCTTTTTTATTTATTCTTTGAAATCTGAGGGAAGACTACAATTTGGGCAATGTATTTGAACAATGATCCAGTTTCTTTGGTTGGATGAATAATGGTGGAATAATATTTTTTTAATGCTTGAATTTCTTGGTAAGTAAAGTATCAACCTCTCAGTCTCAGAGTTCAAGACAGAAGTACCCTGTGGTGAAGAAAGCTGCATAATCTTGCCCTGTAACTCAGAAAGATGTGGAGTTTTCATAAACTCTATCACTTGTTGGCAAGTTAATGTATGTACCTGTTGATGGGGAAAACACTATCTTCACTGCATCTGTGAAGATATTTAATTTCTCTGCCTAAGCTGAAAAGAAGTACCTTTCCTCAGACATTGGCAGAAAGGTTGAAAGAAGAATGGAGTCTACAGGAGACAGAAGTCCTGTAGTTTATCTACAGAAAAGAAAGTTCAGTGAGAAGGACTTGGTCTTAAAAGCTTGAGAGCAATCAGAATTATTGGTATTTATTTATTTATTTATTTACAGAAAGAAGATAGTCAGCAGTCTTTAATGTACAGATTTAGCAATCAGGTCCCAAATATAATCTCATTCTGGGACACATAAATTTCAGCTCTGTTAAATTGAACAAAATTGTTTCAGTTTGCCCTATGAGACCACTCATGTGGATTTCTGGCGCCCTCTGGTGGATATTCTTAATCATACATATAGAAAAGATGAGGAACGCCTATTCGGACGGCTCAGAGTGTTTGAGTCTGGGCAACGTTTCAGAAAATCGACTAGGGGTATTTAGGAACCAAATTGAGTTCAAATGATATGTTATAGATAGGTTTGATAATTTTCCTTTGTCTCTCTTCGAACAGAAAACTAGAGTGCCATATCAAGACATGTGTTGTGCTGTCCTAGAGTGAAGAGACATGGAATGTGTTCCTTTAAAACCTTAAGGTGGTTATGAAGTGTAGAAAGACACTATGAATTGTCAGGGAAAACATTCTGGTTGTCCAGTTACATTAGTACTCCAGAATTTTCTTCCACAGATTGGTGAGTTAATGAGGCAGATACAAAAATTATTCCTGGTTGAAAAATACTGAGGTGATTTTGCTGAGCAACAGGTTTTTGGTTTTTTGTTTTTCTTTTTTTTTTTTTTCTTTAGTCATTCCAAAAGCCTTCTTTGTTAGTGCAAACTGTTCAGTGTCAGAGGACTCCTATTTTAAGTGTTTCATATTACCAAAAGAATGTAGCATACCTTTCTAAGGGGCTCACAGCACAACCCATGTCTTTCTGTCTACTGCTAGGGCTGGTTCCCTGTATTCAGTACATTGGAAAAGTAGCCTTCAAGTGTTCCCTAGCTTGAATTTTCTGTCTTGGTAACTGTAAATAATAGAAAGTACATATAACAAGATGATGCAAGTTGCTTCTAAATATGGCAACACCAGCAAAGGCTGTATGTCTCTTTCTTCAAATCCCAAATGTAACACAGATGAAAAAAACCCAAATTTCTGATAGCTAAATACTATGCAAAATTCCTGCACAAATGGCAACAATATCAATTCTTTTCTCATTAAATTCAGCTTAAAAAATCTTTCAAACTAATTGAAAACATGTTCACAAACTCGGGCAAAAACTCTTCTGAAGTTAAAATTATTCAGTTAATTTCTTTCTTGTTTTTTTCATCCCTGTATTCATTTATTTCAGCCTAGCTTTTAAAAAGAAGTAGCTAAGTACATCTGATACCAGGATTTTTTGATCCACTAGGACCTGGAAACTTTTTTAAAGAATAGATGCTGTTGTGATGATATCAGTCTGTGGTTGTTAGATTATGAATTGAGAAGTTTGGATTCACGTCACTTCCAAGCACTTGCATTTTTTGGCTTCTTCTCCAGATGTGCCTTTGGAGCAATATGTAAAACATATTGACACATAATGCAACCTCGTTTTCATGTAATCGCTGCTGACCTACCTGCCCCAGCCAGTTGCATAGTCAGACATTTATATTGCTGTTGATAGTTTATGTGCCGTGTTAGCTTTTTATAAGCCTATTGCTTATGAAGTGACTGAAAATAATCTTAGCCTTCAAATCCATTGACATGGACAGCTTGGCTGGAATGCTACTATTCCTCATGAACACAAATACTCATCACAGGAAATGTCTCATAATTCTGTTGTCACTACACAATGAATCTTATTTGTAGAAGCAAGGATGATACTTCTCCATTTTCTTTAGTCAATACTTGCAAAGATTTCAGGAGTCAGTCTTCTCTGATTCATATGATTTTGTAGGCATTGCCAACTTCCACTCAAGCTTATGATGATGAATACACATCATGTGCAGTCAATGGCCCTGTTTGAATACTGTAGTGTGTAAAAGCCAGGGACAAGTTGTGACAAAAGGCAGATTCCTGAAGTGGTGGTTAATGTCTCCACTTCTTGTCACAAGTTCACAGTATATCAGAGGTTGGAGGGGACCTCAAGAGATCATCAGGTCCAACCCCCCTGCCAGAGCAGGATCACTTAGGGTAGTCCGCACAGGAATGCATCCAGGTGGGTTTGGAAAGTCTCCAGAGAAGGAGACTCCACAACCACCCTGGGGAGCCTGTTCCAGTGCTCTGTCGCCCTCACTGTAAAGAAGTTTCTCCTCCTGTTGAGGTGAAATCTTCTATGTTAAAGTTTGAACCTATTGTTCCTTGTCCTATCACTGTGAACTACCCAGAAGAGCCTGGCCCCTTCCACTTGACACCTACCCCGCAGATATTGATAGACATCTGGAAGGACAGAGGATAACAACTCTCAGGAGATGCAGATGCCCACCTCCAAACTGAACCCAGGAGACTGCTAGAAAACAAACACATACCCCTGGGTTTCCTATTCTTTACCTTGATAGCAAGATCCTCAAGAAGTTGTGGATTTCAGAATTCTGCTTGTGGATTTCGGAATTCTGTAGACACAGTCTACTATAATTAATTAAACAGTGCCAGGGATTCTCTTTGACAATTTGATTATCTGTACTTGAACTACCAGAACAGACAATCAGACTCTGCTGGTTGGTCACAGGACTACAGAAAGGGCCCTGGTTGTCTTGTTTATCAATATTGATACTGAAAAATGTATGTTGTGTTTACTAGAGCTGCAGCAACTTACGTTTCATGGCACCAATTTGAAAAAGAAAATTAATTCATTCTAGAAAAAGCAAGGTTAAAATTTTGGTTAGAAAATTAGAAACAGTTACAGAAATCAATGTAATCATGTATGTGCACTGTTACATTTAAATCTGTAATTTAAAAGGAATTTTTCTCCTTTGGTTTTCTGTAATCTTAGTTCATTACCTGGCACATTCTTTATAAATTAAATTAGCCTGCTTGTCTTTTATGCCATTCCTAAGGCTGTTTCAGAATTTTACAAATCATGGCACATGGGAAATACTCACGTCAATGTATTCTGTATCAAGCTCAACATTCCTGGTTTACATTTTAGCTTTCCTTAAGATCACACAAAACATATTAAAGTAACACAGATGACAGACTTCTTGGTTGCTGCTGTCATTCTCCACTTCATTCCACAAAGCTGTTCTGGAGACTGTCTGATTGAAGCAGCATAAACCACACCCAAACTAGGAACTGCAAACTATACTTTGCAATCTCTGTCTCCCATTGCTGTAGCCTCCTCTTTCGTCTCTTCTCACTGTCTAGGCTCAGGGTTGAAAATTTTAATTGATCAAGACCTATCTGCAGGTTTCCCAGATCTCCCCAGGAGCTGGCAGTGTTAGTTGAAAGCACTCAGCATATTAGAAATATCTTGACTTTCCTTGAGACAATGAAGGGAGCTGAATAGATCTCATCTTACATCTCTCTATTCTGTGTGTGACAAGAATATGAATCTTACTGTTACTGTCATAGTAGTCCTCTCCACTGGCCTGAGATGATACAGGCTTGTTTTCTTCACTAGTAAAGCTCCAATTTTTGCAATCATTCAAATTTTTGAGATAAGGGTGAGTCAGAGAAGGAGAAAACCACAATGTATCGGAGTTACATGTTGAAGACGTGATACGAAAATAAAATAAAACATGCAGAAACAGGCTAGGTGTCCTGAAAGTAGCTTCTACAGATCCACTGGATTCATAAGACTATAAAGTTGAAATGACACATTCAGGCTTTTTATGTGACAGGGTACTCCAGGAGATCATCTGTTTGTTGGTAGTATGGTGAACCCCAGATGCCTAAACTTCTATGACATGAAACTAGTGCTGGTCATATTTACAAATCGTCTTCAGAGGTAGATTGCATAGGGCAGTCACTGCCTAGTGTTGTTTAGTCAACAGATGACAACAAGAGAGTTAATCTTTCCCTTGCAGAGGACATCCACTTCAGATGCAGATCTGATGAAACTGTGTTTGTCTTCCTTTGGCAACTTTCAGCCAGAGTTACGTTTTTGATATCTGTATTTGAATTCAGTAGAATCATTCTCATCCCCAGAGGTTAGCTCTGTTTTAGGGATTAAGTGAGAAATTGTAGGTGTAGCTTCAAAGGAATGGAATTTGGGACCCTGGGCTTCAGCATTAGCTTTTGCTGAGAATCTTTAAATGTTTTCTACCCACATGTGAATGCAATTTCTGTTCACCATTTCTTACAGTGAACTTTCATGTTTGCTTTTGCTGCTGTTGAATTGCTCTCTGTTGAGGGAAGACAGGAGATATATGATGAGAGCAAACTTTTCAGGCTGCATTCTCTAAGAGCCAGGTGTTAGTTAGGCCATGTGTAACAAGTCCCATGACATCCTAGTTTAAGTCCTCCAGGATCTGTAGCATACCAGGGACACATGAGAAGGGATCTTTGTTAGCCTTTCTCTAACATATCATTACAATGCATGTAGCTGCAGCATATTGAGGAATCCATTTCTTTCCTCTCTATTCAGCATATTCCCTACACAAGATGAAGTCACAGGAGAACGTTTGCTGCTTTATCCAGAATACAGTATCTAGTGAGCTTGTAAAAAGCATAGTACATAGGATTTCACCCAGTATGCCTGTCCTGCTGAATCTCTTACTCACGCCTCTTACAAAGGCAGGTAGGCTTACATGGGCTCTGGAGTAAAATCACTGCCAGAAAGATGGTTCATGCAATGTGTTTTTCATATGAAAGAGGAGTCATAGGTTAAGCAGGCACCCGAGGGTCTCTCTGTCAGCATAGTTCAATCTTAAATCCAGAACTGATGCCTACAGTTTTTGGAACTTAATGTTTGGCATCTTAAAATAGTATTGCTGCAGTATATCCATAATTTTATTTCAGTGAGCATTCTCCAGTTACTACAAGCTTAAATTTCAGACCTTAAACCCACAAGTTTTGTTTGTCTAAAAGAGATTATTAAAGGGGCTGAAACTACTATGGATCAAAGCCATCTTTGATGGTTCGCATCAGCAAAAATACTATCATATACTGCCAAGAATACTCCAAACTATTTCACAGACTAATGCAAAAGCCTCTAATGATGAGGAAATGAGACTGCACAGTGACCGAGAGCAGAGTTACCAAGAGCTGCTTCAGATTGGCTCAGTGACCCTTTCCGAGGTTTGTACTGACCTTCTTCGGCTCTTTCATTTCACTGCCATCCCAAAGCACAATTTGAACTCAACCTGCTGGTATTTTCTTGCTTAAGCTTCTATGTTTAGTAGCTCTTACAAGCTTTTAAGGTACTTCAGCAACTCTAGGCACCTCTGAAACATTTAATGTGAGTGAATACCACCTGGCTTTTTCATAGAATCATAGAGTCAGTCAGGGTTAGAAGGGACCACAAGGATCATCTAGTTCCAACCCCCTGCCATCTACCTCACGCTACATCAGGCTGGCCAGAGCCTCATCCAGCCTGGCCTTAAACACCTCCAGGGATGGGGCTTCAACCACCTCCCTGGACAACCCATTCCAGGCTCTCACCACTCTCATGGGGAAGAAATTCTTCCTCACGTCCAGTCTGAATCTCCCCACTTCCAGCTTTATTCCATTCCCCCTAGTCCTATCACTACCTGATGTCCTAAAAAGCCCCTCCCCAGCTTTCTTGTAGGCCCCCTTCAGATACTGGAAGGCCACAATAAGGTCACCTCGGAGCCTTCTCTTCTCCAGACTGAACAGCCCCAACTCTCTCAGTCTGTCCTCATAGGAGAGGTGCTCCAGCCCTCTGATCATCCTGGTGGCCCTTCTCTGGACACCTACCAGCATGTCCAGATCCCTCTTGTAATAGGGGCTCCAGAACCAGACACAGTACTCCAGGTGGGGTCTCATCAGAGCGGAGTAGAGGGGGAGAATCACCTCCCTTGTCCTGCTGGCCACACTTCTCTTGATGCAGCCCAGGATCTTGTTGGCTTTCTGGGCTGCAAGTGCACATTGGCATCTCGAATGAAAATCTAGAAAAGTATAAATAGAGAAGTTACTCTTTATGTAAAAGCACTTCTCCAAATCATGGGCTACGAAAGTGTTAGCATGGGTTGTCCCATGTTTTGCAGAGGAACTTTTGATAAAGAAAATGCAACACATCTTGTAACCTGAAAAATAAAGAAGAAATTACTAGAAGTCAGGAATAAAGTCTAGGAAACATTGAAAGAAGAGGGTTTTATGATTAAAAAGGGTAAGGAACTTTGTAATTGAATTATAACATTTTAAGAGAAAGAAAAAAAGTGTGGGTTTTTTTCAGACCTAAATATTTTTACGCAAACTAATTCTACACTCCCCCTCATTTTAGTAGAAACACTGACAATTGAAGTTTCAAATGAAAACAATTTTGTGTACTTTTTCTTTTTACTGATCATCTCGATGGAATATGTCAATACTTGAGGAACACCCTGCCTCATTTTTATCAGATTTATCATCAACCAGATTTTCACCAATTTCATTGTAGAACAGCCGGTAGGTGGCAGAATTGGATTATTTATTGTTAAACTGAGCCCAGCTGCTTTACAATCCCATAGAAAACGGTGTTTGGGCTATGATCAGCTGTGTAGGTCTGGCTGACTGCATGTGTTTATTTCTATTGCTGTTATCATCTTTTCCATTGTATTATTAAAAGGTAAAATACTAGCATGCAAGCTAGGGTTTGGGGATTTGTTTGTTGGTTTCTTCAAGTTGCAACATCAAGTACATCAGTGCTAAAGACTTAAAAATGTGAGGCAGATCAATACCGATCCTTTGCAGCCTTAATGAAAATCTGTAAGAAAATCTCTTTTTACCTGACTTTCAGCTTTACATATCACTGCAGTTCTTGTTGCCATACATTGTTTGAGTAGGTTTCTATCATATCTGGATTTTGGTATCTGGAAGCTGACCTGGTAACAAGGATCCTACTTCCAAGCGGAAAATTTATTGACTTTTTGAGACAATGCTTTTGTTCCTTCTACAAAGGGATAAAATCAAAGCTTCTGTAAGTCATCAAGATAAATTAAAAAATGAGAAAGCAAGAAAGTAATCCTCTCTTATGGATATTAGTCTTAGAGATGAAGCATAGCTTGTGGAGTACAAAGTCAAAATACAATTTTTGTCTGACTTATACCTGACCTCCATTTATGCTGCACTTTGTCTCACGCTTCCGTGTGAAATTGCAGCCTGTCTATAAAAAGTATCAACAGCAGAAAATATCAAAATTGGTATAGGCCTGATATTACACTTTGTGCTTTGAAACTCCTGAAATGGTTCTTACTATACCACTGACTGAGGTCAATCTATGAAAAGATTCAGTGGCAAACTGAGAGAAGTCCTCCTCCTATACCTCTGGTTTCTTTATCTCTGAGGTTATTACCTAAGCACTGCTGTGTTTTCCTGTTCCAAGGGACAACACACAGCCTTTTTGCTTGTGATCCCAAAAATTCTGCCTTAAAAATGCCATGCACTATAGCACTTAATCCTAGCAGAATGTTGGAGTGTGTTTATTCATTCATTGTGGAGAGAAAAATCTGCAACTAAAAATAGGATGTTTTATAGGAGCTCTTATTTTGGCACTCATGAAATTCTGCTTTTCTTTTTTTTTATATTATTGAGAGCAGCCCTGCGGAAAAAGACTTTGGGATACTGCTGGATGAGAAGCTGGACGTGAACCAGCAATGAGCAATTGCTGCCCAGAAGGCAAGCCATATCCTGGGCGGCTTCAAAAGAAGCAGGGACAGCAGATTGAGAGAGGTGAGTCTGCCACTTTGCTCTGGTAACACCCCACTTGGTGTACTGTGTCTGGCTCTCCTATAAGGACAGGCTGAGAGAGTTGGGTTTGTTCAGCCTGGAGAAGAGAAGGCCCCAGGAAAACCTTATAGTGGTCTTTCAGTTCCTGAAGGGGCCTACAGGTAAACTGGAGGAAGACCTTTTATAAGGGGATGTGGTGATAGGACAAGGGACAATGGTTTTAAACTCGAGCAGGGTAGATTTACATTTTTAAGAAGTTCTTTACTATGAAGGTGATGAGACACTGGGATGGGTTGTCAAGAAGTGGTTGGAAGTGGTTTCATTCCTGGAAGTGGTTGAGACCAGGCTTGATGAGGCTTTGAGCAACCTGATCTAGTGGGGTGTGTGCCCTGCCCATTGCAGGAGGCTTGGAACTAGATGCTCTTCAAGGTCCCTTCCAACTGAAGCCGTTCTATGATTCTATGAACGATTCTATGATATTTACTTTAACTACAGCTTTCTAGGATTGGTGAGGTACCAAGTACCTGGAGTTTGAAGCCATGAATTGGGCTGAAAAATTATGTAATTTAAGAAGCATTAAGTTGATATTTATTTATAGATAATAAGTGAAAATTCTGATGTCCAGTATGCCAGGGCTATGAAAAGACAGGAAGACAGATTACAATCTTGTTACATAAAAAATTAAACCAGTTCTATTTCAATATTAAATAAGATACTGTGTTGTAATGTTGACTATCTGAGCACTTAATTAGAACTATAGCAACATAATAGAAATTAAATCAGAAGCTGTTTTCCTACAAAATGTAAATAGACTCTGATGGTCTCCACTGGGCTCAAGAAGCACACTAAGTGCCAGCATTTAACATAGGATATATTTAAAACCACAACATGCAGGAGCATCCTGAAAGCTGCATGGGAATGCCTCTGCACTCATACCTGCCATGTCTTACACCTTTTCCTGTGGAGTGTGATTTGATGTACTCAGGTGGCTTTTCTGTCTCACATAATAACTCAGTGTGAACACTGCAGCAGCAGTTGCTTAAAGCAAAGTACAGAAATTTTATGGACAGCAGGAAGGAGGACCCTTGGGTTTTCTTTTATGTTCTTTTCTTTCCTGTCTCTTGCATTTACTATTGCATTAATCATGATTTCATTTCTGTAAAATAATTTCTTCAAGATCTGTAAATACCAGCTCTATTAACCAGAACAATTCTTGCTTAACTTGAAGAAGGACTTTTCTTAGTGTCGTGAAGGCATCACATGCCCAGAATTATGCCCACTGATACCAGCTAACTTGTCCCAACATGTCCTGGGAAAGTCCCCCCTTTCCACCCTCCTTGCAGGAGGGGAAGACAAAGGTTCAGGCGCCAGCCTGTCTCTTAAGGGAATAAACAACTGCAGGCATCCATCTCAATGGGATGCCTATGCTCTGTCCCTCTAAGGGCATAATTCTAACTTCACCTTTCTATAGGTGGAAGCAGGTTGGCAAGTGTGCCCAATTGGCTAAGTCCAGACTCGAGTGTCTATAAGTATTGCCCCATTTTGGTGCCACGTTGTTCTCTCCTTTGCTTTCATCCATCATGCAACTCGCGATTGAGTAAGCTATAAGCCTTCCCGCAAGCATACTCGGAAGCCTCTGCGAACATGGAAGCCAGCCCACGGAGTGTGCATC
>VXBD01007208.1:365433-384329 GCA_013399975.1 Indicator maculatus
CGTGTATAACATCTAGTAACGTTTTATTCAAAGCGCCCGCGCACAGCCGCGTGATCATTTCCAACTTAACCTGCCTCGTGATACCACTATAAATATCTCTTACATAGCTCGCAGCCGCAAGCGCCTTGTCGAGTCTCCATCTAGTGGACAAGCGGCGGAACTGCACCTGTTTGTTCCCTTAATTAGAAATTAACTAAATATTATAATTGGCTATGATTGTAAATACTAAATCAGTTGTGGTCTATATTATTACAACCGTGCATCCGAATCAATATATATAAAGTAATTAATCGAATATTAATAATAATAATAAACAATAATTTCATAACTCATATTTTCATAATTCATAATTAATAATCTCCTTCCTCGATCCCTATTCACCCTCTCCACGACACTTAGGGCCTGAGAAGTCAGCATTCAAATTCCTTTGCATCGTACAACTCTATAAACGTATGCAACATACTTATATAAAAGATTACTCCATTAAGAAGAAATTAACAAAGAACAGAACATCTGCCAGGGCTGGATGATTCATTTAGTATGTTCTTGGATGGAGAGCAAGTCAAGGACAAGAGGAGACCTAGGGTCCAGAAGGCATTCTCCACCTCTGTATTAATAAATGAAACAATGTGTGAAACACTCTCAGTCAGTTATGTGGACAGTTAAACTGATAAAACCATTCCTACCACAGTTGTGGCCTAGGCATACTCATGGTGCCCAGAAACATACCCATGCACAGCTCAGGAATGAGAACATTTAAGGGGCCATTCTCAACAAGCAGCTTTCCTGCCTCCACAGGGCTTTGGATCCTAGAAGGCTTGTGAGCTTCAACATGAGCTATAAGTTGACACAGCATCTGGAAATGTTCCTGGGTGTTGAATTCCCTAGCCTAGAGTAAACAAATTTCCTAGCTCTCAGTGATGCCAGGCCAAGAGGTGGGTCAATGGGTTCTTGGAGCTGCTAGGTCTGCTGTTTTCTTGGGGATACATGGCTGTAGGCTGCCAGGCAGAGTCACTTCATAAGGTTATGTTTGTGGTGTCCTTACACTGCCACAATTAGCAGCTGAGTAGGAATTTTAAGTGCTGTGACTTTTGACTGAGTGGCCAAGGGTTGACTTGTCTCCAACTTTAGGGTCCTCTACTGGGTCTGGCACTAGAATTTAGGATTCCCATTCGGCAATGAGAATTAGGCCATGACTGCAGCACATAGCAAAGTCTCAGTCCTGGTTTTCCAGTTAAATTTTTCCATTCTTCCTTCTCATGTTTTCCTTGAGAGGAAAGGAAAAGACAAAACTGAAGGTCTGAGAGCACAGCTGCCAAGCCATAGGGGGTAAAGGTCAGAAGCTTTTGCTTTCCCTGGAGGAAGTACCCTTCACTGTCAGCAGATGGCAAGGGAGAGCTGTGAGTGGGGGCATACTTCTGAGAGTTGTGGCCTGTTTGTTTGCTTTCTGCTTCCTGAACCCAAACCCAAAGAGCTGGAACCATCAGTTGTGTAAGAAGCACGACAGGATAGTTGACAGCAACCCACAGACAAGACAGCAGCAGATGCTGACAATAGGAGTAGGCGGCGTCAGTCAAGGACAAACAAGGGAAAACCTGAAAATATGAGTTTGGGGAGTGAAACAGAGAGATAGGGAACTGTGGTGAGGTGGTAGGCATCTGTGGTGAGAGAGGGATAATAATATTATATTATTATATACTATAATAATGATATTATGTATAAAATATATAATATGATATAATATATATATATTCTATCAGAAATGGAAAGTACATGGCTATGATGCTCTAGACACTGCAAAAAAAAAAAAAACCAAAAAAAAACAGAACTGAAAGGAAAGTCATTTCTGTTGCATAAAAATGAATTTTCTCCAGTGGAAAATGAGACAGCACCAGATGGCACTATTTCATTTTGTTAAAAACCTGGTAACCTGTTTGCAAATTTATGTTAAAACAGGGAATTATTTGGAATATCCATTCTCTTTCCTCTTTTTTTTTTTCCTTTGTTTGTATGGTTGCTTTGTTTTTGTGGTATCTCCAGGCTTCCTAGAGAAAGATTGTCTAGTTTAAAAGAGAAATAACGTTAAATGACTATTTTAGCTTGCATGGAGTTCAATACTAATAATTAGTGACAGGTAGGATTAAACATTAGGACCAATCCTGTAATGCTTCTCAAGCAAAACATTGGTGAGCAACTGGATCTTTACACTCAGGTGTCTCACAGTCAAGTCTCAAAGACTTTTGATTAAGACCTGAAGTTTTGGGCCATTCCTCACACTTCACTGGTATTTGAGAAATTAATAGTTCCTGTTTACAGCTCATTGTGAAATGATTAGCTATAAATCTATAATTAAGATAATGAGGCAGGCAATGAGATTGAGAATGGCTTCAAGCTACGCCAGGAGAGGTTTAGGTTGGATATTAGGAAATATTTCTTCCCCGAGAGGGTTATCATATATTGGAAAGATCTGCCCAGGGCAGCAGTGGAGTCACTGTCTCTGGAGATGTTTAAGCAGTGTGTGGACCTGGAGCTTAGGGACATGTTTTAGTGTTGACTCTTCAGTGTTGGACCGAAGGCTGGATTGGATGATCTTTGAGGTCTCTTCCAACTGGATGTTTTCTGTGACTCTGTGATTCTGGAACATGTGCATGCGGGAGCTATGCAGCTATGACAATGTTTTTGGTTATGATATTTTTACATGTCAATCAGGAATACAGGACTTAAAAGTAACAGGGACTCTGGATACCAGATGTAGATGCCTGACAGGGACCACTTACTCTGGCTTCTATTGTTCTGATGAATTCAGATGGTAAAATCACACAAAATGTAGAATGGAATGGTTGAGGAAAGGAAACATGAACTTCTAGTGGGGTATGGACCTATAAGGAAATTCACTCCCCCTTTCTTGCTGGTCATAAAGATGTTTAGCATGGTAACAAGCACCAAACACACATAACGCCATGTCTGTCATCAACATTGTATTTTGTTCTTTATATAGTGATTGTAAGATCAGGTTCATTGAACAAAGTAAAAAAATATATTTACAAAATTGTAACTACATTTTAGACAGAAAAACAGATGGTGGGAAAAGATAAAAATTGTAATTTTTGTTTTGAGTAAGTATTTCACACACACACACATAAAAAAGCCAAAACAAACCACAACAAGCCAAAACAAACAAAAAACCACACACACACAAAAACAAAACCCAAAAACAAACCCCCAAAACAACCCACAACCACAAAAACAACCCAAAGTACAAGCCATTAAACTCTGGTCCTTTTTCTCTTTGTCCACAGTTAGAATAGAAGCAACTGAACAGTGGGTAACTGGACAGAACAGACTCTGTTTCTGGGCTCAGGGTGTTAAAAAATATCTCTTGGAGTCTCTCTGGCTGAGTCTTAAGAGGAGAAGGAGAAGCTGTCTGCTCTTCCGACTTCAGTTTTAAGACATTTTAGTGTGCCTCTTGCCACCATGCTGCACTGAGTTTTGAGTGTGACTGAGCATCCTGGCTGCATGGATGTTATATTCCAGCTGTGTCCTTAAAATGGCACACATGCTCTAACTTACCATCTGGACCCCAGTCTTCTTTTCCATAGTCTGTCCACAGAAATGTGTATGTCTGCATAATTTTTTGACCTCCAAATGTAAATTAATACTACAGACACCTTTAACAGCCTCCTTTGCCTGTATTGTGACTTACCAGAATGTTTGAGGAAATATTATATTTTCTGTCCACACAGACATTAAGGAGGCCTTGCAGTTATATTATCTCATCTGTGGTTATTCAGCTGCAGAAAATCCCCTTTTCCATGATACAGTTGGAGCCCAGTTTACCACATTCCAATTAACTAACTCTGTTAGTATTAGTTTTCATGTGGTCCATTGCTTTTACCTGTGACGGTTGTTGGCTTTTTTTTTCATCTTCAGCCAAGTGGTTAGCCAAGATTCAAGAACTTACAGGTTTAGGAAAAATTATAATGGTGTGTATGTACAAACAAGTTATTCATAACTATTCCTCTAAACACAGTAAAAATGAAAAGCAGCCAGATTATTTTTGCAAAGTATGAGAGATGTCACACAGTATCAGAAACTTTCCTGCAAGTTCCTGAGACTTTTTCTGCTTCCTCTCAGAGTGACATTTCTGATTTTTTTGTCACTGAACTGGGGCTCTGCAACTGAACACCCAAACTTGGTCTATCCTACACTCAATCCCTCTCACCTTGGTTGTGACATGCCCTGTTTTACTTTATGCTGAATTTTCCTAGGATCCCTCAGGATCTCCCTACTAACAGTCTTTTGACTTATGCAACCTTCTGCGTCTGTATCCAAGACAAAGTCAATGGCAGGAACGAACATAGTTCAGTGCAACATTCTTAAAAAAACCCAAACATCTCCTGTATTGATTTTTTTTCTGTCATAAATTAAGCATTACTGAAGAGGAAAGGAGGAATTCAGAAGGATATGGATAGAAAGGGTGAATGTGGTTTAGATCTCCTGGACACCTAGGATGATCCACTCTAAGTATTGTGCTTTTGTAAAACTGCATATTGCCTTACTCTCTTTGTCTTGTAAGGCACTAGGTCAAATTAAGCTGATGTCTCATAAAATTTGCTGTCTTGTTCTTATTTTCAGAATGGTTATGTTAGATATTACACTATTTTAAGTTTCTTCTTCTTTTGTTTTTCTGAATTGTAGATAAGATGTCTGATGAAAACAGTGCACAAGAAGCTATATTAGCTTAATTTCCCTGTTCTGTTTTGCTTGTTGAAACTGACAGTGTAGCTGTGAATAGTTAGCAATTTTCTGGCTGCTTCCATTACTGCATGAATATTCATTTCACATCACCAAAAAGTCATGATACAGAAGATTTTCTGTACTACAAATTAGGTTCATGTCTACAAATAAGAGTGAGAAGAAATCACTGCCTCTTACACTGTTTGTACTGCAGTCCTATTAAAGACTGGTCTGTCCATGCCTCATGAAATTCACCCTTGATCTGAAATCCTAATGATCCTGCCAGACAGTAGAAATTTAAAGACTTAGAAGATGCTTAGAACTCATACTTGTGTTTTGCACAGGAAATACATTTCCAAAAACAATCATATGGGACTTCAAGGCACTGGGGAAACTGGTTGAGGGATCAGGGACACAGGTAATTTTTTTCATCAATACCCTTAGTTGCAGGAAGGAATACTGAAAGAAAAAGGAAAACAGGTATGATTAACAAGTGGCTCAGAGGCTGGTGGCACCAACAGAATTTTGGGTTTTGATCGTGGGGAGCTTTATATTGCACCGTGTCCACTAGCAACAAATGGAGTACATCTGTCACAAAGCGGGAGAAAGATCCTAGCACATGAGAATAACCTATCTCTCAGAGAGAAGAGAGTTCTAATAAGGGAGTTAGCAGGACTCATTGACAGGGCTTTAAACTAGATTTTAAGGGGGAAGGGGTTGAAACCAGTCTCTTTGTAGACAGGAGGCTGAGAGTAGTAAGCGGGAGTCAGGGGTGAAACCAGCAGCCCAAGTGAAGTGCATGAACACTAATGCACGCAGCATGGGTAACAAACAAGAGGAGCTGGAAGCCTTGGTGCGGCAGGAAAACTATGATATAGTCACCATCACAGAAACGTGGTGGGATGACTCTCATGACTGGAGTGCAGTAATTGATGGCTACAGGCTCTTCAGGAGAGACAGGTGAGGGAGAAGGGGTGGAGGGGTAGCCCTGCACATTAGTGAGGCCCTAGATGACCTTGAACTACAGATTAAGGATGATTGGGTCGAGTGCCTGGGGGTGAAGGCCAACAAGGCTGACGTCCTGGTTGGAGTCTATTATAGACCACCCAACTAAGATGAAGAGGTTGATGAATTATTCTATAAGCAGCTAGAGGCTGTCTCAGGATCACCAGACCTTGTTCTTATGGGTGACTTTAACCTGCCAGATATCTGCTGGGAACTTAGCAGAGAGGAGGCAGTCTAGAAGGTTCTTGGAGTGTATGGAGGATAGCTTCTTATCACAGCTGCTGTGTGAGCCTGCCAAGGGTAAGGCTTTGCTTGACCCTTTTAAAAATAGAGAAGGGCTGGTGGAAGATGTGGTGGTCAGAGGATGCCTGGGGTGCAGTGACCATGAAATAATTGAGTTTTCAATATGCAGTCAAGCTAAGAGAGGCATCAACAAAACCTCCACTCTGGACTTCAGATTACTTAAGGAACTAACTCAGAAAGTACCTTGGGAAACCGTCCTTAAAAACAAAGGGGTACAAGAGGGCTGGACCTACTTCAAGAAAGAAATCTTGAAGGTGCAGGAACAGTCTGTCCCAGTGTGCCAGAAGATGAGCTGACCGGGCAGACGGCCTGCCCAGATAGGCAACGAACTTCTGAATGAAATAAGGGAAAAAAAAGAGGGTGTATCACCTTTGGAAAAAAGGGGAGGTAACCCAGGAAATGTTTAAGGATGTTGCTAGGTCATGTAGGAAAAAAATTAGAGAGGCAAAAACCCATTTAGAATTTAGCGTGGCCACTGCTATGAAGGACAAAAAAAATGTTTTTACAAATACATTAATGGCAAAAGGAGAGGCAAGGACAACCTCCATTCCTTAGTGGACATGGAAGGGAATATAGTGACAGAAGATGAGGAAAAGGCAGAGGTACCTAACACCTTCTTTGCTTCAATTTTCAATAGTAGGATAGGTTGTCTTCCAGACAACTGGCCTCCTGAGCTGGCAGATGGAAACAGGGAGCAGTATAGTACCCCTGTAATCCAGGAGGAAGCAATGAGAGACCTGCTGAGCCACTTGGATCCCCAGAAGTCTATGGGACTGGATGGGATCCATCCCAGGGTAATGAGAGAGCTGGCAGATGAGCTTGCTAAGCTGCTCTCCATCATTTTCAACGGTCCTGGCTCACTGGAGAGGTCCCAGATGACTGGAAGCTGGCCAGTGTGATGCCCATCCACAAGAAGGGCTGGAAGGAGGAGCCAGGGAATTACAGGCCTGTCAGCCTGACCTCAGTGCCAGGCAAGACTATGGAACAGGTCATCTTGAGTGCAATCACACAGCACCTACAGGATGGTCAAGGGATCAGGACCAGCCAGAATGGATTTAGGAGGGGCAGGTCCTGCCTGGCCAACCTGATCTCCTTTTATGACCAGGTGACCTGCCTGGTGGATGTGGGGCAGGCTGTGGATATAGTCTACATGAACTTCAGTAAGGCCTTTGACATTGTACCCCAGGGATGCTGTAGGGAGGCTGTAGCCAGGTGGGGCTTGGTCTCTTCTCCCAGACAACCAGTGACAGAATGAGACAACACAGTCTCAAGCTGTGCCAGGGGAGGTTTAGGCTGGATGTTAGGAAGAAATTCTTCACAGAAAGTGTGATTGGCCATTGGAATGGGCTGCCCAGGGAGGTAGTGGAGTCACCGTCCCTGGAAGTGTTTAAAATAAGACTGGATGAGGCACTTAGTGCCATGGTTTATTTGATTAGATGGTGTTGGGTGATAGGTTGGACTTGATGATCTCACAGGTCTTTTCCAACCTGGTTAATTCTATGATTCTGTGAACTAGTATAAGATTTTTTTCTTTTTTACAGTATAGTTTTAATAATTGATCTTTCAAATTGATCAACTTGCTCCACTTCAGCTGTCAACATTCTCAGAGCACAGTTATGTCATTGTATATAAAAGGCAGGTGAGATAATTTCTTATTTAACCACAGTATTTTATGTCTGTTACAACTTCAGGAGACACAGGAAAATCTTGTCTGCTCCTTTTCAGGTTCCAGTCTGTAATCAAGTGCCTGCTTGAGATATGGGATGTCAAAATGGTCCAAAAGCTCACTTCTGCCCTGGGGAATTGATTTTCTTTTTTTGATTTGTGATAGAGTAGTTGCTATGGTCACATACAGATTTTCAATTCTTCTGAAGCTGAATTTCAGTGGGTACAGTATTACACAAAACACATATTCTGGATTAGTCAAATCAAGTACTTTTAAAAATACCCCACACTTTCTTCCCATGCTACTCAATAAGTGTTTTCACAACTGTAATAGATCTTTAAAAATATCCTTTTTGTTAGATAGGATGACCACATATGGCTGTACTGGTATTGATGCTGAGTACTGGTACAATAGAGATAAGAATTATTTCCAGGTACAATAACAATAAGATGTCAAGGTAATGAGTTCATATTTACCTAGGGAAAATCAGAGACTGAAACAGAATACTGAGTGAAATCTAATTTCCATCTGACTCTAATGATTACACTTTTTTTATTGGTCCCATATTTTATTGTAATCAAAGTGTTTTGTTCTTTTCTCATTTGGTAAGATTATTATTTCAGTCATCAGTCATTTACTGTTTATTAAACAGAAACAAGTCATGAAAAATTAAGAATTCCAGAAAAAAAAAAAAGTTTTAAAATACTTGGCAATTGAGCAAATTCATATAAGGTGTCAGAAATTCTTTGTTCTACCCAGGTGACCTTCAGTGCTGAAACTGGAAAAGCCCAAATTTTCTTGTTTCATCTCTTTCATCCATTTATATATCATGTAGAGCATTTTTACATAAGAAGTAGTCCCCAATCATTCCCGAAGTTACTAAATGTTGGCCTGAATGTCTCTCTATCCATAATGCACTCATTTAACAAGCCATGACCCCTCAAGGTGAAGTTATGAGAAAATCAATTAAATATGTTATTATGAAACACAAAAATTTATCTGAAAATATTGTGAGTTCCTTTCAACAACTGAGTTCAAACTTTGGTTGTTTTTAGCTTGCAGACAATGAAAACTCATCTGCTGTCACGTATTTTATATCAATGTGCAAAGAAGAATCTCACCCCTCACTTCAGTCATTATTTCTGCACTAGGAAACACACCTTCAAATCCAAATTCTAAAAGCCAAGTAACAGAGTAAGTTAACTTACTATTTTGATTGAGAAAGTATGTCAAATCCAGCCACACCTCCCACTGAAACCAAACAGTAGCTTTCTATATGTCACTATACGTGAAAAATGCTTAGTATCAGCTTTCATGTATTAATATCCATGTAATATAAGCATTGCAAATGTTAAAACTCTGTGAATGTGAAGCTGGGAGGAACCAGATAATCCAAAACTCTGCCTACCTTGTGTTATCTATATGTCTGTGACAGCAGGATCACACTTGCTAATCTTTAATACATTAATCCTCAAACATATCCATACAGGTGAAGGGAAATTAATTAATGGGCAGGAAACATAGAGAGCACATTGGAGTGAGTTTCCTGTAGTCACAGATGTTTGAGACAGAGCAGGAACCAAGAGACATATTTCCCTAGCCTGGCTAGTCTTCCTACCACCAGATCACTCTCCCAGATCTTTGTGTAGATGTGACAGCAATTTTAAGATACAGTCTGTCATCACGCTGCTGAATGTTTTACATGGCATCAGGTTTACATGAATGGATGATCCTGAAATAGGAGGACAGGTTGTGATTCCCTAGTTCTGTCTTTACTACTCTAATACACTAATATTGTAGCTTAGGAATTTTATTGTAGGCATTTATCACAATCAGATTTCATAACTCCCACTCACTGTGAGAGATCCACTTATTAGCAGACATTGACCCAGCAAATCAACCACAAATGCTGTGTCAGTTTTATTCACTGCTGTGAAGCATCCTATATTTGCAGTGGCAGTCAGAGCTCAAAGTGAAATTTGAAATAAATAACATTTTTATGAATAAAACACCTTATAGATTCACAGAATGATTTGGATTGGAAGGGACCTTAAAGGTCATCTAGTTCCAACCCCTCCCCTGCCATGGGAAGGGACACCCTCCACTAGACCAGATTGCTCAAAGCCTCATCCAGCCTGGCCTTGAACACCTCGAAAGAGAGGACATCCATAACCTATTCCAGTGTCTCACTGCCACTACTGTAAAGAGTTTTCTTCTAATATCTAGTCTAAATCTATCCCCCTTAAGCTTCATCTGCCCCCCTTGATACACTTCCATCACTTTGTTTCATTTGTGCAAGTCATTTTTCTTCCTCATTGTCGCTATTCTACTGTTCTCCTTAAGAAACAGAATACTAAAAACTGCAGCAAAGTAAATAAACAATTCATCCTTTCTTGTTCTCTGCCAGATAAATGGGCTCCTCCATTCCAGGTCTTTGAGTTTAGACATCATGAAGGGAGAGAAATAAAGATTTTGGTTTTTTTTTTTTTTAATTACTGGGAATAGAAATATGATACTGAAACTGTTACTTTCTGGTGTTTTGAAACAGAGTGTCATCCAGGAACCTGTATAATAGATGGGAAGAGTCACAGTGACAGATATGAGGGATCATAGGATATCATATGCATTAAAGAAATTAAAGCTGCCTCATTTGATGACGGAGGGAAAGGTGCATTGCACAGGTGAATGGAGGCAGTAGAAAGAAGTAAAGGGAGGAAAGGGATAGACTAGGAGGAAAGCCTACTGGTTTTGACTGAGTAAGAGTTAATTTTCTTCCTAGTAATTTATATGGGCTGGCGTTTTGGGTTTGCGCTGAAGACGGTTGTTGATAACGGAGATATTACTTACACAGCACTAAGGTCTTTACTGCTTCTTACACAGCCCCACCAGTGAGGGGGCTGGGGGTGGCCAAGAAGCTGGGAAAGGACACAGGTGGGACAGGAGGCCTCAACTGACCAAAGGGCCATATGACGTCATGCTCAGCAGTGAAGCAGGGGAGTGGTAGGGCCTGCTGTGGCTCAGGAAGTGGCAGAGCATTGCTTAGTTAGTGGTGAGCAACTTTTCTTTTGCATTAATTATTTTTCTTGATTTTACGTTTGCCCCCCTCTCTCCCTCTCCTTTGTTGACTTTTGTCCCTCCCCCTCTTTTTTTTTTTTTAACTATTAAACTTCCTTTATCTCAGCCCATGACATTTTTGGGTTTTATTCTTCCAGCTCTCTATGCCATCCCACAGAGGGCTGTGTGTGTGAGCAAGAGGCTGTGTGGTGCTTAGGTGGCTACTGGGGTTAAATCATGATATTTGGACAAAGGGTTCAACACTGATGAATAGCAATGTGGTTATGAGATCATATTCCCATCTCAGCCTTGCTATTTCCCTACTGTCAAAATGTTCATAATACCTAATGGTAAACCATGTTACCACTGTTCATTGATGACTTTGATATGCTATTGTGTCAATGGCTTAAGCATCAAGAATGCTCTGAATATAAGATGAATATTTCTTCTGTTCAGAATTGATGTGAAAGTCAGTGCAATGCTGGAAATAATTTTTTAATATATTAACTTCTTAATTTTTTTAAACCAAAGAAATTATTTCACAGGAATTACTTGCTCCATCATGGCTATATAATGAAAGAAAGGCATCTTGAAAGCTTCCTTCTTTATCTGCTCAGAATCACAAGCTGGCAATCACCAAGATGGATCCAGTTCAGGCAGCTGGTGTTCTGGGCAACAGTTCTTACTCCTGCCTCAAGTGGAAGTATCCAATATGATCTGATAAATCAAAATATTGAGTGGTGGCCATCATTAGTACAGTTAGGCACTGTACATAAGTTCACTTACCTAACAGTTACATTGGAAGACAAAGGTCTGTGCATTCCTGAATAATACTGTATATCAGCTGGAGCTGTTGAACACAGGAAATGCTACATAATGCGTTAAAAATTAGGTCGTAGATACCTCAAACTTGGCTTCTGAAATTAATGAGTATTTCTGACTTTTGTGCAGTCTCATTTCCTTATATATGAAGAAGGGACAATATACACCATGCCTCAGGGAAGTTCTGAAAATACACAAAATAGAATTTGTAATGTAATTGCATGGTTCAGAGTTATGAGCACATATAAAAGCTTAAGAGAACATAAATAATAGACACAGTGGGGAATAAAACCACCATTGAAATAGCTGCTATCCAAATAAGAACTGTCTGTTCTTTGCACTGGGTGAAATAATGTTGTGGAGTCACAAAAAAGCATTAAAGGACAGTGACCTAAGGTGCTTTCTCTCATTTTGAAAATTTTTACTTTTCAACTTTATATTGATCTTCTAACAACACTGTGCTATATGTACCACAATAAAATGACCTTTAGTGTCATTTGTACTCTGAAGTGCATGATTATGTCATACAGCAAAAGGATTTTACAGTCATTCATACTAGATCAAAGGATTAATCACAGGAAGGAAAGCCCCAAGTGAATTATGCAGGTCATATCAAATAAATGGAAGTGAAACCTTTCCATTACACCACTCTTCACTTTCTGTACAACACACTGTATAGACTGCTTTTTAAACTCTTACACAAATGTGGTAATTCCCAATAAACTGTTTTTCAATCTCCTTGCAAAACCAAAGTAAGTTTTTCCTTTTTTTTTTTTTTGTCTAACAACATATTAAACCTTAGATGTTGTGATTTTAGCTGGATGGGTGACTGGCATATGATCTAGTCTGTTGCCTGGATGAGAGCATCCAAAGCTTCACCTTAATTATAAAGGCATCTCTGGAATGCACACACCCATATCTGTGGCTAGGAATTTGATCAAAATGTCACATGTCTTATCCATCATTAAGTCAAAATATTCTCTGTTTCTCTACTTTACTACACACTTAGAGCAGGTATTACAAAATACAATATACCTTATACAGTCAATCAGCAACAAAAATTCAACCATATGCAGATTACCACTTCAAGTAATCAGGTCCTCAAGCACAGGTATTTAGAAAGACAGCCATAATGTGTCCATGCTAGTCATCCTGGACTCTTTTAACAGTCACAGAGGATTTGCCTCATCTGTAGTCTAGCTTCTCCCTCATCCTCTTCAGCTTCTGCATCTAATCTGTAGGTCTCCCAGCACTCCCCATCATTTACCCAAACAGCCAAACACAACTAAATTCATTCCAGGTAATATATGCCCCTGGGTGCCTTAAGATTACACCCTAGGATTCAAACAGGTCATTGTTATCCTTGTAATGCAATAAGAGTGTTCAGGCTACAAAATTAAAGCAGTTTGAAAACAGTTAAGAGCACCTGGGTTAGCTGATGCAGAACTAAGTAGAGCTCAGCTTCATGGGCAAACAAGAAACATTTTCCTGTCATGCCTACTCAGAACCAAAAGTTAAGACAATAGCTTCATGCAACATAAGCAGAATTGTCATTCTGACACCTGCAACTCATGAATGCTGCAAGGCTTAGACTGAGGCCTTGTTTTTCCCCTTCTCACTGTCTTTCTGTATTCTCAGGTTTACAATTACCATCATCAGTATATTAAAGCTCTGCAGGCATCATCTGCATCTGTCTGCACCTGGCAAATCCTTCATTCTCCCCCTCACATAAATCCTACTGCTGAAAAGTTGGTTTATACATTCCATGCACTCAGGGTTAACCTTACCGTTTTTAAAAAGTCTTTGCCCATAAGCTATATAAAGGGGAAATTAAAAATGAGAGGGAGGGGAACTAGCAACAATTACACACACTAAAATTAATTAGGTTTTTTGAACTGTGCCAGTGACCTGATGTCTGTTTCTAAACCCTTTCAGTGTTTTCATATAAGACACATTTTACAATTTCTCTGCTTTCTATCTTGCGGTCATTTTGGTCTTGAGTGCAGCCCTAGAGATATAGCAGTTTATTCCAGATAAGTATCCATAAGATTACTTGATTATTTGAACCTTGTCCAGAGCTCTTTGTTTCAGAGATCAAATCATAAATCAACTTCTTGTGGTATTCCTAGGAATTATTTACTGATTGCTAGGCTGAAGACACTGTAAGGCAATCTTTCTTGTGGTATTTTGGGATTTCAGATTGTAGCAAGATTACTGCAGGCTCCCAAACTAGATACGGACACACACACAAAATAAACATAAAGGACCCACCACAAATCTCAAAGTCCTATGCTATTTGTGAAATGACCACCTCAGAAAGAGAAAGCTAAATTCAGTTCTCTCTTCTGGGATAAATCAGGAGTAATGCTCTTAACTTGTGGAGATATTCTGTAATCATTAATAATTAAACTGACATAATACCATAGTAAAAAATCTTCAACTAAAAGCATAGGTTGTGTCATCTTCTCTGCTGATGTGATTATCTGAAGGAATCTTCATGACAATGTAGAACTATGTTTGTTTTCCTTTACAGGAAATTAATCTGGATCCAGAAGTTCCCATTTTCTGTATCTCAAAACAGTCTCCTAATCATCTACATAGACTTTGAGGTCAATTGATGTCAAAGATTTTGTTAAAATGTGGTAGTTTTTTTCCAAAGTAATTGCATTCAGTCCTAGACTGAAACATTACCGCTCTAAACACTCCATGCATGAGAAGAACATTTCTCCCCAGAGAGTCTGATTGGAAGACTGTTTTCTTTTAGTGGTGGTAGTTGATTTGTAGTGGCTTGTACTGTGCATGTTTTTAGTGTCCACAAAATTCTGTAGATGATTATGATGTATTTACTTGTGTGGGATAATCTGAGATTTTTTTGTTTTCTACTGTGGAAGGTGGTGAGCCAGTGGCACTGCAGAGTCTCCAAAGCCTACTTTTTATTTCTGTCTCTGTTTATTCAGAAAATAGTATGATGTACTCTGGAAATAGTGTTTGTAGGAAAAGCAGTTGCAAACATAAAGAATCAAGAGAGTCCTTTGTGTAGCTCACTCACCAGACTTCAAAATCATAAATTTATAGACCTGGTACTAAGCTAATTGTTCACAAATGACTCAATGTTTCTTGTAAAAAGCAGAAGTGACAGGGAAGTCAGGAGGAGTTGTGCAAAGGAGGTTTAGGTTGGATACCAAGAAAAAAAAAAATCACAGAAAGGGTTATCAAGCATTGGAACAGGCTTCCAGGGAAGGTCACCATCCCTGGAGGTATTTAAAAGACACGTGGTGTGCTTAGGGACATGGCTCTGTGACAACGGCTTAACAGTAGTGGTGGGATTGTGAGCTCAGCGATTCCAACCTCAATAGTTCTATGGTTCTGTGATTCAGATGGGAATAATGAGAAGCCAGTTACTCCTGTCAACAGCCTTGTTACATCCTATCCATAAAAAACTAAGTCTACTTCAGGAAAAGTATGCCAGGATTGAACCGTGTTCAAGAAGAGCTGAAGAACAATTGTTGACCATGCTCCACGCTCCAGCCAACAGCTGTACTTAATTACAAGAGGCATGAGCTAGAGTAACAAGCGAATAAAGACAGGAAGAGGGACACTGAACTGAACTGAGGGAGCCTGTCCAGAGGAGGGCCAAAAAGATGATCGGAGGGCTGGAGCACCTCCCCTATGAAGGCAGGCTGTGAGAGTTGGAGCTATTCAGCCTGGAGAAAATAAGGTTCCAGGGAGACCAGAGGTAATGTTTGAACATCAACCAGCTCTCTTGGGCCCCCCTTCCCTCCAGAGCCATATTCCACTGGATATTTCTGAGTCTTGAAGAGGGGAAAGTTGGTCCTTTTAAAGTCCAGAATTGAAATTTTACTTATCACCCTGCTTCTTTGTCTATTGATATTAAACTCTAACATGTAATGGTCACTGCAACCAAGATTACTCCCGATCTTGACATCTGCAACCAGTCCTTCTTTGTTTGTTAACATCAGGTCCAGCATTGCACTTCTCCTTGTTGGTTCTTCAACTACTTGCAGGAGACAGTTGTCATCAATGCACTGCAGCGACTGACTGACCAATTCAATGTCCCTAATGGGCATGTTCAGGAAGAGCATGGGATGTGGGAATTTTCTTCAGAGAAAGCAGTAGGTCTGTGAGATCTGTGTGATCGCACAGGCAGAAGAGATGAAGAAAGCAAAGGAAACAAGAGCTACCAAAGACCCTGAAGTGGAACACACCTGCTATGCTCTGCTAACAATTTATGGTGCTTGACTAATACAGCTAGATTAAGATGTCCTTTGAAAGCAAGAAAGTTAGAGTATGTACTTCACCCTCCATGATGTACTGAAAATTTCCCACTTCAAATCGCAGGCAAACCCATATGAATTATGTGAGCTGACAAGCAGCTTGAACCTCAGAAGGCTGAGAAATCATTAGACCCCCTAGTAAACTCACTGGAAGGCCAAGAAAAAATGCTCTTTAATATCAGCATTAATTTTCTCTGTGAAGAAAAAGACGAAGGGTGAGTTTCAACAGGCTGAATGGTGGTGTCTGCAGTTTGGACACCTCCATTACGTGTAGCAATTTTGTGTTCCTGTTACAGTCAGCAAAGTCTTTGTCACTTAAGTTCAGTTTCAACTCATTCAAACCTCAGTCAGACATCTTAAAGGTCCCTGATGAATCACACACCCTTGAAACACCCATTTCTTTCCATTGGGTGTGAAGGGAATTGACAGTGACTAATTCAGAGAAGGACTACACCCCCCCAAAGAAAAGATTAAGTAAAAAGGTAAGAAATAAAAGAAAGTAGGATAAAGAAAATGAAAGCTCAAAACCCAAGGATGCCCTGTGTGGCAATGATGAATTTAATGCAGACCAGAGTCCCCAGTTTTATCACCAAAAGATGGCCAATTCTGTTGTTGAAGGAGAGGGGCAAGGAGTTCCCACATTAATTCAGTTCCTACAACTAGAAGTGGAATTTGGCTTGCTGCATCAAATTTTGCCAGCACAAGACTTCAAAATCCGTTTGAGCTTTAACACTTGATATTCAGTTCTGGTTTTGATAAGTGCTGTGCTGTTTTACCTTCTCAAATCCATGTGCTCTGCTGTTTCACAAAGGCGAGACTTTTCCAAGGATAAATATCTTCAGCAGACAGGCTACAAAAAAAAAAAAAAAGAAAAAAAACCCAAACAAATGAAACCCCAAAACCCAACCAACCAACCAAAAAAACCCCAAGCAAACAAAACTCAACAAAATAAAATACTTTTTTCACATGTCTTACCTTCAAATTTACCTAAACTTTTCCAGAAGCAATGAACTAGGAAGGAAACAGAATATCTGAGTATTTTCTGTGGTATTATAACACCCTGGGAAAAATATTTACAAGGATAAGAACCTGAAACCAAATGGAGTTCAGTGATTTGTATGGTAATATCCAGAATACTATACTGTCTCCCAGTGTGGTGTTATTCCATTAAGCACACTCTTTTAAAAATGTTATTATATAATTATGTGTTTCTCTGAGTATATGTATTAAAAAAAAAAAAACAATGGATATGAAAATGTTCTATGTTAGTGTTATAAAAAATTGAAATATTCAGCATATTGAGAAATCAGCCTCAGTCTCTGAGTGCTCCTCTTAGAGAAGATCCTTCCCCAACCATTTGTAAAAGGCAGTTAGCTGTCCTTCACATAAAAGACCCCTGCAAACCAATCATGACTTTGAAATTAGCTTTATAAGGAAACACCACATTTGGAAGACCAAAATCTTTCTCCCTCTGATAGTACTCTCAAGATTACCATAAGGAGAGAATGAAGGGTTGCACCTCTCCTATCATCCATCTGGGTGTTGAATGTATTCTCCTTTATAAGCAAGACTTCATGGATAAGGGAAGGGAGTGTACAGCCTTCAGTGACATGAAGGCTGCAAAAGAGGTTATGCATTAAGCTAATCACAGAATCACAAAATGTTAGGGGTTGGAAGGGACCTCCAGAGAGTCCAACCCCCCTGCCAAA
Organism: Indicator maculatus; assembly: GCA_013399975.1. NCBI lineage: Eukaryota > Metazoa > Chordata > Aves > Piciformes > Indicatoridae > Indicator > Indicator maculatus. Next base: position 383,025 of record VXBD01007208.1, read on the forward strand.
GCAGGCTCACCAAGGGCAGGCCACTCAGGAATGAATCCAGGAGGGTTTTGAAAGCCTCAGAGGAAGAGGACTCCACAACCTTAAGGAATGAGACAGATGCTCTCCACCCCTTCCCGAAGGAGTAAAGAAAACACCCCACACCATATTGGAAAGAATAACAAGTTTAAATGGAAGTACTATTCATAACTACATACAACAGTACATACAAAAGCACATAAAATACACAAATCCATAGTCGGCCTTGGCCATGGTTCTCCAAAACAAACAAAACTTCTTAGGCCAAAGCTTTCCATAACCTTCCTCCAAACCAGGCCCAAAATCCAGGCATCAAATGCCCCCCAGCACCATGTCTCTCTACCCCTAACATACCAAACCCAAACAATGAAGCTAAAAATTCAGCTTGCCAGCTCCAGGATTCACTCCCGCACAAAACCCAAGATAAGGGAGCCCCCATCAAGAAGGGAGAAGGGAAAAGAGAAAGGAGCTGAACATCCTGAGCTGTTCATTTATAAAGAGGAATGCAGGCATTCTGGGAATGAAATAACAAAATATTACATTTTCCAGTCCACTCCTGGACCTATCTAGCCTCTGGAGGTCTGTACTCTGTGGTTTAAGACATCCCAATTTCTTAAACTTATAACAGCAGCCTGTTCCAGTGCTCCATCACCCTCACCATAAAGGAGTGTCTGCTCTTGTTGAGATGGAACCTCTCGTGTTCTAGCTTGTACTGGTTATTCCTTGTCCTATCCCTGGGCACCACCAAAAAGAGCCTGGAATCTTCATCTTGACACATTTGTAGACATTGATAAGACCTCTTCTCAGCCTTCTCTTTTCAAGACTAAACAGCCCCAGCTCTCTCAGTCTCTCTTCATAGGAAAGATGCTCCAGCTCTGCAACCATCCTCGTAGTTTTCCATTGGACTCTCTCCAGAAGATTCCTGTCTCTTTTGAATTGGGAAAACCAAAACTGGACACAGTATTGCAGTATGGCCTCACCAGGGCATAGTAGAGGGGGAGGAGAACATCCCTAGACCTGCTGGACATGCTTTTCTTACTGCACCCAAGGACCCAAGGCCTCTTGCTGTCCCATGGGTATTTAGTGTCCACTAAGTCTCCAAAGTCTTTCTCCACAGGGCTGCTTTCCAGCAGGACAACCTCAGGTCTGTACTGGCACCTGGTGTTTTTCCTCCCTGGATGCAGGACTCTTCACTTGTCCTTATTGAACCTCATGAGGTTCACCTTTGCCCAGCTCTCCAACCTGTCCAGGTCTCACTGGATGGCAACACAGCCTGACAGGTGTCAGCCA
>VXBD01007208.1:391827-422144 GCA_013399975.1 Indicator maculatus
TTGGGAAGGACATGATACATAATCTGGTGCCACCCCCTGCATGGGGTTTTCTACCCTAGAATTCAGCAGTTAACCCTTAACCTACAACAGTCTTGAAGCAAATAATACTCTGTCCTGTCTAAAGAGGAAACATTATAGTCTGTGGGTAAGTATTACTTTGTGTCTGGGGTTAATAGAGCTTGGTCACAAGCCCCTTGCCACCTACACAGAGGGGAGGGAAAGTAACACAAAAAAAGATTTAGGTTGAGATAAAGAGAATTTAATGAGATTATAAGATTCACAATTACCTCTTCCTATTTGCTGAAAAGTAGAGCAAAAAGCAGAAGCAGAACCCAGAGATAAAACAGTTTCTCCCACTCAAACACACAGAAGCCAGCCCAGTGGAAAAGCCTAACACCCCAAACCCAGAAACCAGAATCAGCAAGGAGAACAGGAAGCCTCTCCTGTTACAATCTGAACTTCAAGCCCCATGATACTTTGCTCCAGCCAGCACTTTTGTTTTGAAGCTAGCATGGTGGAAGCACGGTATTGGATACCAGCAGCACACTCCACCAGAGCAGAGCAGAGCAGAGTGGCAGAATTACCTCTCAGTCTTTTGGTCACACTTCTTTTGATGCAGCCCAGGATAAGAGAGAAGGATGTTGTGGGGGACATCATCAAGGGCTTTGCAGAAGTCTGAAGATACCAAACTTTGCTGACTATACCAAACTGGGAAGCTTGGCTGATACACCTGAAGATTGTGTAGCCATTCAGCAAGACTTGGACAGACTGGAGAGCTGGGCAGAGAGGGACCTGCTGAGGTTCAGCGAGGATAAGTGCAGAGTCCTGCATCTGGGAAGGAATAACATACTCCATCAGTACAGGTTAGGATGTGGTCTGCTAGAGAGCAGCCCTGTGGAGAATGACCTGGAAGTCCTGGTGGACAACAAGTTTTCCATAGGACAGCAATGTGCCCTTGTGGCCAAGAAGGCCAATGGGATCCTGGGATGTATTAAGAAGAGTGTGTCCAACTCAAGGGATGTTCTCCTCCCCTTCTACTCTGTCCTGGTAAGACCTCACCTGGAATATTGCATCCAGTTTGGAGTTTCCCAGTTCAGGAGGGACAGGAATCTACTGGAGAGAGTCCAATGGAGAGCTACCAGGATGATTAAGGGACTGGAGCATGTGCCCTATGAGGAGAGGCTGAGAGGCCTGGGGCTTTTTAGTTTGGAGAAGACTAAGAGAGGATTTAATAAATGTTTATAAATATCTGAGGGCTGAGTGTCAAGAGGGAGGGGACAGGCTCTTCTCCGTTGCACCCTGTAATAGGACAAGGGGAAGTGGCTATAAACTACAGCACAGGAGGTTCCACCTCAAGATGAGGAGGAACTTCTTTACTGTGAGGGTCACAGAACACTGGAACAGGCTTTCCAGAAATGTTGTTGGGTCTCCTTCTCTGAAGACTTTCAAGACCTGACTGGATATGTTCCTGTGCAGCCTGCAATAGTTTCTGTGGTCCAGCTCTGGCAGTGGGTTGGACCCAGTGATCTCCAGAGGTTCCTTCCAACCCCTAACATCCTGTGAATTCTGTGAATCCTGTGTAATAGATGAGGTCCATTGCCCTTCCTTTGTCCACTGGTGTAGTCATTCCATTGTAGATTGGTTGGCAGGGCTTGCTGTTAGTAAAGCCATGCTGTCTGTCTGAAATCACATCCCTGTTCTCCAAGTGTCTTATGAGATCTTCTGGGAAGATGTGTTCCATGATATTTCCAGGCAAACGAGTGAGGCTGACAGGTTGGTAGTTCCCAGGATCATCCTTTCTACCCTTTTAAAAAATGGGTGTAACTTTTCATTTCTTCCAGTCACCAAATATTTACAACCATGTGGGATGAGAGCAATCATGATACAGCAGATGTAATGAAGAAAAATAATACATATGTGTATTTTTAAATTGTAGATTAAATGTTATGCTTTCATAAAGGAAACTAGAAACTATATAAAAATAGATTTGTTATTTGTTTTGTAAAAATATTTGCTGAAGGAATAAACCCCTTAAAACCTAAATGTTTAAACAAAAACATCTTTAAGGCAACTTCTCTTCAAAGATTAATCCTGTGTGTGGGAATAGGAGCTCTAGCAACAAGACCATCTTTGTTGGGCAGTTGTTATTTATATGTAATTTGCAAGGCAGGCTTGCCAAGTTTTTGTTCTCTATGCGATGCTGAAGGCCAAATCCTATTCTGGTGCCAGTCAACATAGCTCCACTTTTTACAGACTTACCTAATAAAAACAAGCCATGCATGCCTCTCAGAGTTCCTGGAATAGCCCCTTCTATACTTTAGATTTAATTCTCTAATGAGAAATTTGCCAGACTAGTACAAAGCCCTGGCACTGACTAAGATGGAGTTTACTGCAACCTGTATGTTATTTATCACTATTAGTGTGGATGAGCCTGTTTATGAACCCAGTTTAAAGAACCTAGGTCTAGCAGGATGTAGTACATTTTTACATGAAATGCATGTAGCCATATGCCAAAAAGAAATATTATACAAATGCATAAGGTTATATTACTATCACCATCAACTGAAGTCAAATCTAAGGCAATTCCCAATCCATAGTCCTTATGCTGTTTTTACTGCTGCATTTCTGCCCTGGATCCATAAAATGTGCAGTTAATTTGAATGGTCGGTTCCACCTGAGGACAAGCTTCTGTTACCCTGGTTTGAAGGGTAAGTAGAGTTCAGAGACTTATTGAGGGCAGAATGGAGTAATTTGTATCATGTCAATGCTACCCTAGGACTATCTTCTCATTCTTTCAGAAAGTAAGACATGACAAAATTACACATGCATGCAGCAAACATCAAGCTAACAACTGACGTGATTTTAAAGGTGTGGTGAAGGCACCATATGCCCAGAATTTATGCCCCCAAATACCAGCCAACTTGTCCCAAGAAGTTTTGGTAAGTCCCCCCTTTCCACCCTCCTTTCAGGAGAGGAGGACAAAGGCCCAGGCACCAACCTGTCTCCTTAAGGGGTAAACAACTACATGCACCCATCACATGGCATGCTCGTGCTCTTTCCACCTAAGGGCATAATTCCAGCTTCACCCTTTCTATAGGTTAAAACAGGTTGTTGACAAGTGTGTCCGTTGGCCAGATCCAGCCTCAAGAAATCTATAAGTGTTGCCCTCTTGTTTACCAATTTGCTCTCTCCTTTTGCTTTCTCTCGCTTTGCTCGAGCTACATAAGCTCGCAGCCCCTAAATCTTCTCAATCTCACATGCAAGCATACTAGAGGCCTCTGCAACAAGGAAAGAAGCCAGCACCCCGAGCTGCTCGAGGAACCAGCAAAGGAGATCCTTTCGCTGAAGCTATGAAAGCCAGCATCGTAAGCCCAGGTGTGTCTTCAAGAGCATTGGAACCCCGAGGGTAAGCTTTAGCCCAGAGGGGGAAGGACTAGCCTGAGCCAGGCAGTCCAGCTGACAAGCAGCAACGTGCCTTGCGTGAACCCTGCTGTTCGCAGGAGATAAGCCACTGTTGCCGCTCCGCAGCTCTGAGTCGTCAGGATAAAGTGACCCAGGATTTCCCAAGAGAAAGAGAGAGAGAGAGATCCTCTCCGTTGAGTTCAAACCAAGGACTGCATCATAACCTTAAATGGGAAGCAGTCGCCGAGATCGGCATAGTCAGCTCACTTTGAGCTGAGGGGAAGCGCTGCTTCACCGCACCCCTGCCCTGAAGCCCATATCTGGGATCACGGACGGCTGACCCTGCCCACCGGGAACCATCACCCTGACCACGAGGGCCAACCCTGAAGGAACCGGCCCCTGCCGCACAGGACTACTCCCCGGACCGGCCATGCCGGGCCAACTCTGTTCAGGGAGCCGCACTGATCCTGCCAGACCCCGGTCGCCGCAATTACGTCGTGGGACCACCCTGCCAAGGGAAGCGAGCTGCCAATCGGCGGAAAGTCAACCCTCCCATGGCCACAGGAGGAGAAAGAAACTCGCCTCTCCTGCAGAGGCGTGAGGAGAAAGAGAATCACCATCTGGAAGCCAGCAATTCAGCTGCAGCCTCAGCCCTAGGATATTTCCCCTCCCCACATGGACCAGCCCCGTACAGATAGACAGCGAGCAGCCAGAGTAACCCAGCAACTTGCTTTACTACAAAGAAAGATACAGTGTATCTTTTCACATGCACAACACTTGGTAACATTCAATTCAAAGCACCTACGCCTAGCTGCATGATATTCCAGCTTAAACTGAGTCTGAATAACATTGTAAATGTCTCTGTACGTAGTTACAGCTGCCAAGAGTCTTGTCGAGTCTCCATCTAGTGGACAAGTGGCAGAACTGCACCTTCTGTTCCCTTAATAGAAACTAATTATGTAAATAATCTAATCGGGTCAAATTTTATATATTAAATTAGCTATGGAATATATTTTCACAACCGTGCATTAGAATCAATATATAAAGGTGATTAATTGATTATTAATAATTTTAATAATTAATAAGCAATAATTTAAATAAGCATATTTCATAATTCATAAATTAATAACCCTTCTTCATCCTAATCACCACAAAGGAGCTTTCCATATGGAAGCCAGTCAGGACTTTTTTTTTCACTTAACACCCTGAAATTGTTCATTTTTTGAAATTGTAAATTTTCAGGAAAATCCGTACTTTTATACATTTTTTTGAGTAACAAAAAAATGACCTTGAGATCAGCCATCTAAAATTCTAACTCCTCGTCCTACATTGCTACTGATCTTTTAAGGTCACCTTAGGTAAATTGTGTTATTTATGCAGTGGTTTAATTTTACTGTGTGGAAATGGGAGATAATGACATTATATTTTCTTTGTTGTCTTACATATTTTTCAGTTAAAAATACTATGTGGTTGCAATCTAGGGAGTGTTGACCTCAGCTGAAAACTTTCTTCTGTTTTGTCAGGCTAAGAGTAAATAGCTATTAAATGTTGCCAATATATTTTTTTTAAATCCTTTCAATCTGAACTGAAAAGATTCCAAATGCTGTTTGCCCCATTGGGACCTACAGATCTTTGGATAAATTTTTCTATTCATCATTTTCTAGCACCTAAAATTCTTTGGAATTTCTTGTTGTTACGTTTTCACATTACCCAGAATCTTCAAGATGACCCTGGAAGCAAACTTGCAAATCTTCCAAAATTCAACAAAGGCCTCTAGGGTTCAGATTCTATTTAGCAGACAAGACTTGTGTGTGGTTTTAATTTCATAGCAGTTTCCCACAGTTCCACATTTATCATCTCTTAAAAATAATTTTAAAATAAGTGAAAGAGGGTCAAATATCCTAACAACATAACAAGGAGCCTGAAGAAAGTAAATAGTCTGTGATTCAAAACGTAGTACTGTAGTTTTAAATACCATATCAACTTGTTGAAAGGAATCCAAACTTCAATCATATTTGCAGATTTGGATTTAAATAAACAGCTCTGTAGTAGCAAATGAAACATTCTTACTTCGCTGTTTACATTTCATAAAAGCCAGCTCTGGAGGCCAACTCCATGGTGAGGTTTCAGATTCATTTTGTTCTTTACCGGCTTTGCGTTTGGACTTGTAGTCAGGTCAAACATATGACCTGAAATTCAGTATGTGCTGCCTGTCATGCTATATGACACAACTAGAGCAGCTTTCTGGAGAGAATTGTTGCTTTGACATGGCAATGTTTCTCCACAACTACGCAAAAGTCAGGGCATACTTACGTGGGCATCCCACTTTTTCACTTTCCCCTAGACCTCTATGCTGTTGTTGCCTTCTGTATTAGTCAGAGAAGAGACCCAATGAAAAAAATGGTCTGTTGGAACATTCATGGCTTAGGAGAGTTTGCCTGGTTCTGTGCCACAGTACTGAAACTGTATTTCTGCCTATATCTGAAAATACAGTTTAAAATGTTGCAGTTCAGGTATATAGTGGTGAATTAAAACTAAACACAGTGCTGACAAAACCTTAGCAGAAGGCCTCAGCAAAACAAGTATCTACCCACTATTTTCTGCAAAAATGTTTGTGGTTCTACTAACTCTTTGCTAGAGCTATCTCTGATTTCCCAGCTGGTAAAACAGATTTCAGCACTCTCTCAGTGAGGAGCCCATCACTTGCAATTGATGCCATATTTGGTGGTTTAGTGAACTTTTCCAGACCAAGGCCTAGGTCTGTAGATGCGTGTCCTGAATGGCATACTAGGAGAAGGCTTGCTCAGCATGCATGTGTTTCTAACATACGTTTCAGTAGCACCACAGAGTCATAAATAATTTCTTTTTTAGGAAGCCTAACTAACCAAGTCTTAAAATTACCTTTATGCTTTCAGATGCCTTACATGTTTTGCTATATAAAGATCTTTTTCTGTTACAGCCTAAGGACCACAGTACTTACTGTACCTTTTTATTAAGGTGAATAGATCAACTGCCCTAACAAGGAAGAAACCATCATTTAGATTTTGTGTGCTTTAGACTTCATGTTTACTAAATTATATTCAGTTTCAGACTATAGCTATTTACACTCATGATCATTTTTGTTTAAAACCATAGTCCTGAAAGAGTGAGAGGTGAAGTGATCAGTTTATGCCCACATCAATATGCACAATCCTTTACACTGCTAGTCAGACATTTTATGACATCCTACATTTTCAAGGAATCTTATCTTTCAAAAAGATTTGTCATAGGCAGTTCAAGTCATACAGACACTCATACCCTTTCCCCTGACCTGGACAAATGCACTCTTGTCTGGTCAGAACCTTTCAGAATGCTGTTTAAATCATCATTTTCTCATCTGTTGCTTTGATCTTGGTGCTGCTTTTCCTGTGCTCACAATTGGCTCCTCATGTCCCTCTCAAACAAAAGCAACTTTGCTTCCAAGACCATTCATGCCTTTCTTCCATCTGTCCCTTATTCATTACTAAAACATCAGCCTCTAATTGACCAATAATGTAACCTTTATAGATGTTTATTGCATTTTCAAGTGAGACAATTTTTGCACTTGCTTTCCAGTGGCTCTCACAATTAAGCAAGTCTTTTTAGCTGTGACAGTTATTTCATTTATTAGTGTTCCTCTGAATCCTTGCTGTAGCTCTCTTTTTCAAATATTATCTAAAAATGTTTTAATGCTGATGTTGTGCCAATGCCCTTTATGCCTGTCCCTAGTACATCTGTATACCTATCTTCTGCTTTGCCTTACAGATACTGTAGGTGTTGTGTGCAGGTCCTGTGCTAGGCAGTTTTTTTCCAGTATGGGATCCTAGAATACAATCAGAACGTTTGAGTGATTCGATAACACAAACCAAAGTAATTAAGATCTTTTCCTCCCAGAAGTGTGCATTAAATTTTTCCATAACAATTAAATTAAAAATGCAGATATTTCACAAGCCACTCAGGTGGTTTGTGCCTGTCCTACAAAGTGGCCCTGACATGACTACATTTTATTTATATGAAAATCTCGCATGAGTCCTCCTCAAACTGATGGTCATATGCAAGCAAAATTATTGACATGAACATCACTGTGTTGCCAGAAGGGAGTTCTAGTTGCCTTTGGTTAAGACATTCAGGAAGGTGGTTTAAGTACACCCACAAAACACTTTTCCTGTCAGCAAACAGTGCATTTGCATTGTATTTGAACTAAGGCATTTTTTCAACGCAATTATGACAACAGAAACTCCACAGTGCAGAGAAAGGATGAAGGACAATTCACAAGCCTCTAAAAATCCAAGCAGTGACTCCTCAGTTTCACTGACGTCCACGGGAATTTTGCCGTTATAAAGAGCGAGGCTAGAATTTCACAAAAGACATTTATGAAGCATCATAAATGGAGGTCATAAAGTGGGAGCATACTATAACACTGAACTCTATAAATGCCACGAATCTGAATCCATGTTCTTTTAATGATGTTTCAGAGGTAGGTCAAAGTCGGAACTGATCTGAGTACTAAAATAAGTATCTGTATTTAATTTTCAGTGATCTGTTTTTGATTTCTAACACTGAGGAAAGCTCAACTCCTTCCAAAGTGTAGTAAAGAAATAGAGAAACACAATTTTCCTTAAAATTCAACTGACAGGTTGAAAAAGGAATTATGGGACTCTTCAAACACAACCACCTACCTCAACCAAAAAGCCTTAAACTGCTTTAATGTTGTGGGGTTTGTTCAGATATCTAAAATGGAAATCTATAAGACTATTTAACCCCTCAATCTGGTTTTCATGATAAAAGGTTAGGGCTAAAAATGGCCAGACCACAGGATGCTCCTGAGGAGTGACCTGGGTATATATGGGATAAAACTAGAAATAAGTTATCTGGTGACTCTAAGAAGTCTGTTTGAAACAAAAGTAATACACAGTTTTATTTAAATTGTAGGGAAATAACACAAGCTTGGTTTTATATGGATTGCAAGAAAATGAGGCAATTTTATGGGCCTTTTAAAAGAAGTTTTGCATGGGAACAGCTGACTTCAGAAGAAAAATGAAAATGATTGTAGAAAATAAGGAAGGCAACACAGTGATCTTTATTAAAGCAATAATACTTTAAAAGGTTCCTCTCTTAACTGAAGCATTTTGTTGTGTGCTTCATTTGCTCCAGTTTTACACATAAAACAGAAAGAAATCTGAGTCAGGATAGCAGGGGGGAAACCTCACTGGAGTGAAAATAAAAATAGAATAATTTGTAATATTTCATGCTGACTTTTATTTAGCAATATGCCAGAAACAGGGGCTTCTGAAGACATTCCAAAAGAATGTCCTTTTAATTACCCTACTGTTGCTCCGTTATTATTCTTTTTGACAGAATTAGTGCAAAAAGCTAAGAAAATATATTTATAATATTTTCCCTACTATCTTTGCTCTTTTGTTTCTCTCATGCATGTTTCTTTTTCCCCCCATGTTGGAGTAATATGTACTGGCATCATGATAGGATGACACATTGAATGGTTCACTAGTGAGCTGAGGGAACTGAAGGCAGAGACTTCATCCATCAGTAAGGGGTGCTTGCGATGGAGGAGACAATAAGAGTAACTCAAAAGCAGAGGCAGTGCTAAATACACTCCGAGTCGGTGAGAGTTTTTTCATCACACATTCTCTTTTGCCTTCTGGGACAGTTATTTCAGTCAACAGAGCTGCAGTGCATGCATAGAGTACTGCACAAGTGGTAGACAGTGATTTTGCCACTCCTCAACAGTAGATCCATCTTGCATGCTAAGCAAAGCAGTTGTATGGGACACAGTCACTGGACCAGGGCACAAAAAGAGGATTACGTATGCCCTGGTACTGCTACTGTACTCATCACCCACCATGGACGTTTTGCCTGCTCTGGATAGCTGAGCTGTGCTGGAGAGAAGTTTCAATCAACTGTGTTACACTGACTTCAGGGAATTGCTGGGTGTACGGTGGCACCACAGGAAAAGATCAGGCTCAGGTTAACATACACATGTACTTCCCATTTATTCACAATGGAAACAAAATAACCTTACACTCTTCTCCTAAGATATTTCTTAACCTTGTTCATGTTTGATTTCTACATACCCAGAGACATTATGTTAGTGAATGAGCCTGCTGACCACCGCACTAGCTATACAGTGTAGAGCTTGTACAAATGTACAATCGTTTGAAAATTCCTCGGGAATATCCTTTGCATGGCTTAGGTGGCTATTCCAGAGATCAATGATTTTATTTTAAGCTTTGAAATTGAATTCTTATCTTCTTAATCTAAAATTGCATCAGACAGTGATAAGATTATTTCAGAGAAAATTAAAAAAACTACAGAAGGAAAAACTCTCATCTCTGATAAGAACCATTTACATAAATTAATTCTCACTCTTTTTCTGGGAGATGTCTTCATATTTTCTATCACTCAATAAAGTATAAATCGAGCATATTCAAATAGTTATTACAAAAATCCCTAAAATGCATTTACATGAATAATGAGGGCTTGTCATCTTACTATTTCATAATGAGTGAAAGGTAAAATGCTGGTGTTTCTCATCCAGTGACTTGTATTTTTCTTTATTGTCTGCTGGAATAGGACCATGAGCTCAGGACAATATATATGTGTAAATCTAGCATAAATTTGCATAACTATATGTAACAAAAGAAATCAGAAGAAATCAAGCAAATATGAATTTATATTCAACACATATATTTCTCACAGTACTGTAGTTTTCTCAACAGGCTAATTATGACATCAGCATTATGCTTTATCAACCTGGACTTAGGAAAAATCTGAAGAGGATATAAATTCAAGTATTTGAAGTTATAAATTATAAATTATTTAAAATGTGTCTATGGCCTCTATTCTAAGGACGAAGATCCAGCACGTTATTACTTGAATCTCTCCTTCAGTGAACTCCCTTGCACTTTAAAACACCTAATGACCTTGCAAGTATTTAAACACAAGCATGATCTTGATCTTGTTTTTTTGGGGGTTTTTTTTGTATCATGTTTTATGTGTCAGTACAAGGTGGAGAATAAAAAATAACGTCCTTCCCTGAAAATTTGTCCTTTAGAAAGAACACCAGTGATTTTTTTCTGTTTTGTTTTATGGTAAGAAAACATTGCTTTTCTCTTTGCTTCTGTAAGAATGAGTGGAATCAGTTAGTTCATCTGTGCAGCCTGATATAGGCCCTTCATTTTAGGTATTTATCATCGTAGAATATACTTTTTCCAGTTTGCTTGACAGTAATTTGCATTCAGATTTTTCAGTGAAGAAGACTACAAAGCAGTGAATAACTAGAGATCCTGACCAGATTCTCTCCTTGCATTATATTGTGCCCTTGTATCAGAGATGGGAAATGTAAGCATTTTTGACAGAACCTAAAATACTTTTTCCACGAAGAAATTTAGGCATGTTTGGGGATTTTTGTTTGTTTGGATTTTTTTCATTTATTTATTTATTTACCTGCCTATTTAGTTGAGATTTTTGCTTGCTTGGTTTGGTTTGGGTGTTCGTTGGGTTTTTTTGTGTTTGTTTTGTTTTGGTTTTGATATTCTAAATTTCTGATGGGACCTAAATCACTGAATCATAAAATTCACATAGTCTTTAGCTGCAATTTTCTTCCTATTTGGATTAGATAGAAGCTTTGGTCTAGGAGATAGGTATTAAAATGTTTGTAATTCTTCCAGTTCCTCTTTGTCAAAGAGTCCTTTACAAACACTAGCACTTACTTTGTGGTTTTGCCTTTCTACAAAGATTGTCCAGGTATGAAGTTCTGAATCAAGGTTTTAATATAAGACAAATTTTCTTCAGCCTTTTTTTTGCTTAAATAAGTCTGCATTGAACCTACTGTAAACACTTCCATATAGTTCCCCAAGTTTCGAGGCTTGATATTTTATCTTTTTCAGTACAGATTTTATTGGCAAATTGTATGCTTTATAAAATTTAACATAAATTTTCTCCTTTTGGTTTAAAAGAATGTTCAAAGCACTGATTAACTTGACAAGTTACTTTGAAAGTTTCTGTAGGTGCTAAAAGCCTGTAAAGAAAGATAGAATTTCTCTCTGAGAATCTTCTTGCAAAAATAATTGCTAAAGTTAGTTCTGATTCTGTTCCATTCACCTCTGGATCATCTTTGACAGGCCCTATTAGCCACTTTGGATAATATAAAAAGGCTCAGAAATCTGCACAAAGCCTTAAAAAATATTTTTCTCAAAATTTGTTTAATTCACATTTCTTGTTTACAGAGCTTGTTTTAATTGCGTGGTCAGATGTCAAAGGTGAAAAAATAAAGAAGCAGCAGAAATTCAGAAGAAACTTTCTTGTGAGATTTTCATTTCAGCAACATGAAATCTTGGAGAAGCAACAATGATTCAGCAAGACTAAATCTCTGGCTGTTTTATGGCACTTTCTTTATCTGCCTACTTCAGAAAGTTCTTAACTCTGATGAAGAAAGGCAAAGTATAGATACAGTGCAGATACTAATGCCTTTTAGTGTTTTGATGTTGTGACAGTGAGGACAGGGTATTGCCAGCATTATCTCATTTTTGGATGGTAGCTGGGAGACACCTAACAGCAAGATCCCAGTACCTGTGAAAAGATCATTGACAAGATGGAGCCACCAATGAGTGGTGGAAGGATGAGAAATAGCACACATCTGCTGAAAGGAGAGATTCAGGCTAGAATAAAGGGAAAAAAAATTACGCCATGACTACTATCAAGAGACAGAGAAAGTTGCCCAGAAAATTTGCACTGTCTCCATTCTCAGACTTTTTCAGGATCTGACTGGCAACTGACAAGACTCTGAACAACCTGGTCTGACTTCAGACTGTACTCTAAGCCAGAGTTTTAACTAGAGAACTTCTGAGGTTCTTTCCAACACAAATCAGCCTATGAGCCTAAACAGACTGGCTGTGAGATGAGTTGAGGATCGTCTGGCCCAGTCCAGCCCATGGAAGGATGGATGCAAGACATGCTGCAAATACAAAATATGATAGATTCTCTTCTTCTGCCCCAGAAACATGGTCGAGGTGGTCACCCATGTGATAGCAGGCAGGATACAAATCTGTTGCAACACAAAAAATGGCAGAGTTAAAATCAGAGCAAATTGTTCCTTCTGGCATCATTTTCTATTAGACTTCCCAGGTGTCCAGGTGTTTCCCTCTCCTTTCACCGTCTCTCACCCTGCTGCCCTTCTTCCCCTCCAGCTACAGTCCTTTCCATCATCCTCTATCCAAAGCAGATTCCTTTCAAGGAAAGAATTCTGCTTTTGAATACTGTTACTTTCCTCTCATTTCAAATAATTATAGCAATGTCTTTTCTTCCATCAGTGCTCTCCCTTAGGGGAATTTTTCTAGCCTTATTTCCCATACCACCCTCCTTCAAATAGCTTAAGGTTTAACACAAAAAACCTGTTTGTCAGCTCACATCTCCAGTTACACTTATTTCTAGCCAGGATGTTTAGGAAGTCTTATGACTCCCTTTGTGGGTTGTAAAGTTGAGGGTTAGGCTTCCATTAAATACCCTCAACATCATTTTTGCTTGCCTAGAACTCTTCGTGATCAGTCCCCAATGCATTTATCTTGGAAAACACCAAGCTGTGTTGCACGCCTCTGAACCCCTATAGTTACTTCTCTGAAGTGGTAATTGCGAAGATCATCATCCTGAACTATTTAATATCTGAGGCTTCTGTTTATGAATCCAGAGTGTTTTGGCTAAGACATGGCTTCAAGCTCAGGCATTGCATTGACATGAAATATTTTTTATTTATCTACTGTATTTATGGAGGGGGATCAAAACAAAAATTGCCCCTCTGGTGTCAGAAGAGTAGCCTCGTTTGTTTTTCGCTCTTCATATTACTCTGTACTGTACCATGCATCAAAAAGTCATGCATTGCACATCTGTTGCTAGAAGCTGCCTTGAACCAAAATGAAATTCCAAAGGAAAAGGGCATTGTTATTTCTCAAAATCATTCAATTATTTATTTCTATCCACGTATAAATATAAATCTATCTGGTGTATTGACAGTCAAATATTTTCTGACCAGTGCCAAACATAGTCAAATAAATTTTAACTCCTTTGATGCACTGTTTTACCAAAACTGAAGCCAGATGTTTCACATGTGACCTGACAGAATGCCATTACTTCCCAATTGCCATAAATAAAGGCAAAGCTGTCACAAAGAGTGTGTGAGGATATATCATTCCAACATTCTTGAAGATTTAACCCTTCCTGATCAGTCACAAACTGAACATCTGAAAGATGTTGCTGGGCTTGGTAATTAGACACAAGGATCTTCAGATTATCACATCTCACTTTTGTCAATATATAGAAGCTTTGAATGAGATATTTGAGGGGATTCCAGTCATTTCAGAAGCTATAGCTGTTACATGCAAACAAGCAGACAGACCTGCAGCAGCACTTTGGAGCTATGAAGAAGGTACAGTTCTGACTCCTATCAGGCTCCACGAGAAGATAAATAGGTAGACTAGTGTGGTCCTTAATACATTAGCAATAATTCCGTCTTTTCCAGTGCAGCTTTTTTTCCCAAGTCACTGTGTTAGCGAACATTAAAGAAACACTAAGGGTTTTATGCTTTTCACTTCTCTCTGACATAAGCCAGGATGTACAAGTACTTTCCAAACCATCACGTCCGTCATGGGTCCATTCATTTAAGTACCTCATACTCATGGCATATACATTGCTGACAGCGTAGGTGACCTTGGTATAATACAGAAAATTGTGGTATAATACACAAAATTAAGGCTAACACTACTAGAAATAATATATTCTTCAAATATCAACCCTCACCATAGAATGGTGGACAAAAAGAGTATTTTCCAGAGTCCACTAAATTAATGGATTCATTCTGACTTTCACGGACTTTCAACTAGATCCAAAAGGTTGAAGGAGCATCACATCCTAAAAGAACCTTGTGTGATGGTTATGCTGAGCCAAATAGATGCAATGACAGAGTTTTTGGAGGGTGAGGTCTGTACAAGCATTCACAGAGTGAAGAATGGGTGATAAAATAATGCAATTATGTATCACTTTGGAAATTCTGAAGTTCTGTTTAAGTAGCAAACAAGCAGGTTGAGATTTCCAAACAGTATCTTCAGTTTATGTTGGAGATCCAGATGACACTATTTGCTGACGAGTGTAGCATCTAGTAGGTGGAAAGTCACCTACTAACTAAATTGATTCCATATGCAATGGATTTTTCAGCTTAGAGTCCCAAGGGCAACAGGTTCATAACTGCCACTTCAGATGCGTATACCAAACATCACCACCAATGAAAAGAAAAAAATCATTCCTTACTCTCAATGTACCAAAGTTCCCAAGGCCCTCCATATCTATACTTTTCCTATTGGACACCAGTAGAACTGCGTGTATCCTGAGGCCAGGAAGTTGAATGCCACAGATTCCACAACTGCCAAATAAAATTCGTGCCTACAATACTGTTTGGTTATTGTACTCAAAGGCCTATATAAGAAGTGAGATTAGGCATACCTAGACTCACAGCAGACACACCTAAAAGAGGACAATGCCCTCTTAACACACTAGCTGTAAGAATAGCTGCCTTAAGTGTTGAAGTATCAAATATCCTTTTGTTCTGGAGGAAATTTTAACTTTGCATCTCTCAGCAACACAATCCAACCTAAGGTAATGGCTGTCTCCTCTGGAATTTGTTCTATTTTGAATATATGTCTTTTGGCACAAGGACTTGATCTTCTGTGGCAGACACATCTGATGAGTTATCTAACACTAGGTTACCATATTGGTAACTTGTTCTTGATGTAGGTGAGTGAATATTTATACATTTTACAGAAAAGTGGCACAGTTTCAGCCAGCTGAATGAGGGAAAGCCATGCCACATGCATCAGTGTCCAGCAAAAGAGATGGTGAAAGATCTGGTTTCATGTCAAAAAGAAGAAGGGACCTTCTAGACTCAAGCACCCAAATGGTGATACTGGGGAGAATGGAATAATACCACCATTCTCTTTCCTGACCAGGAATGGTTTGTCCAGCCTTTCATTTTTTTCATTAGAATCATAGAATTGATCCAGTTGAAAAAGACCTTTAAGATCATCAAGCCTGTCAACCTAACACCACCATGGTCATTAAACCTTGTCCTGAAGTTCCATGTCTACACACTTTGTAAACAGCTCCAGGGATGGTGACTCCACCACCTCCCTAGGGAGCCTATCCCAATGCCTGACTGCTCTTTCAGTAAAGAAATTTTTCCTAATGTTCAATCTAAACCTCCCCTGTTTTTTGAGACCAATTGAGAGAAATTTGAGACCATTTCTCCTCATTCTATCTCATGATACTAGAGAGAAGACACCAATCCCCACCTCTCTTCAACCTCCCTTCAGGTAGTTGTAGAGAGCAATGAGGTTTCTCATCAGCCTTCTCTTCTTCAGACTAAACTATTCTGTTCCCCTCAGTTGCTCCTCATAAGAATTGTTCTCTAGACACTTCACGAACTTAATTTCTCTTCTCTGGACATGCTTCAGCAATTCCATGTCCTTGTAATGAGCAGCCCAAAATGGAACACAGTATTCAGAGTGTGGCCTCACCAGTGATGAGTACAGCGGCACAATTATTTCCCTACTGTTGCTGGCCACGCTATTTCTGATACAGGCCAGGATGTTGTTGGCCTTCTTGGCCACCTGAGCACACTGATAGCTCATGTTCAGCCAGCTGTCAATCAACACCCTCAGGCCCTTTTTGCCATGCAGCTTTCCAGCCACTCTGCCCCAGGCCTGTAGCATTGCATGGGATTGTTGTGACCAGAGTATAGTACTCAACCGTGTTAAAACTCATACAACTGACTTCAGCCCATTGATCCAGCCGGCGCAGATCCTTCTGCATGGCCTTCCTACCTTCAAGAAGGTGGGAGAAATTTCACAGCAATGAGCAAATGCAGGAATTTAACTTTCATAGGCAGGGGACGAGAGGTCTTCAGACTCACATCTATCCTTGTTTTTCCTTACTGCTTGTTTAGGCCTGTTGTTTTGTTGTTTGGTTTTATTTCTTTTTTTCCTTTTCCTTTTCTGGAGCACTTTCTGCTCACTTGCAATTTTCAGGATACCTGGGTGAATAGATGCATTGCAGTGGCCAACAGTGTATAGATAACTATAAGCTAGGCACAGCTTTGGTGACTTCAGCCCCATATTACACTGTAGTCATCCTTTATTAATGCTTACTCTATTGAACAGATCTGTACCTTCATAAATTATTATACCCACTTCCTACAGTAAGTTTTTAATAAGTAGCTAAGAATAATTGGGGTTCTAGAAAGGAAATACAATAGAGCTATGCCGTGGAAATGATCTGACCACCATAATTCCTGTGAATTGTAAGCAGAAGTGACCACTCTGCTCCCTACAAATACACAGGCATGAGTATGAACACAGACACTACACTCTTTGAAAAAGCAACTTTTTGGCTCTGAAATATCAGTATCTACTGCCATCATATTCCAGGAAAATGGGCCATTTGGAGCAAATCATTTAGCCTCAGGAAAGGATTCTACCTTCCTCTGTCTCCATTGAGATCCATTAGGCACAGAAGACAACTCACACATAGCCAGAAATAGTCTGACTAGGTTTATCAGGTATCAGTCATGAAACAGGAGACTCCTGTATGGCTTGTTAGCAGCAAAGAAACAAGAACAGTCCAAGATTAGTTGCAACTATCTGAGCAAAAAATCAAATAGACATAACAACAACAGCCATCACCTTCTGTTCAAGTCCAAGTGTTGTATAAGCTTCACAGATCTCTGTAGTTTTTCAGTCACCAGATGGGGACAAAGAATCATGATGCTGAAGACTTAATGATATTTTAATTTTCCTAAACACACAAAACATTCATTTTACTGCCTTCTCAGATGATGGCTCACATTCCTGCTCCAAAGCAGTCTACTTCCTTCTTTTTTTCTGCTTTGGTATATCCTCTTTTTTTATATCCTCTTTTTTTAGCTGTTGTAACTTATAAAGATGTATACTAGGTTGCAGGATAGCATAAAGTCATCAAAATAAAATCTTTCTGAAGAAACAAGACCTTGAGGTTTCCCCAGATTCTTCTCACTAACATCAGTGATTGAATGTTTCTGGATTGAAATATTGCTATGCAACTGGTCATACAACTCACACATGGCTTCCTGATACAGTCACTGACATTGCAGGAAACTTAGATGTTGCCAAAGATTTCCCTGAGTTTTACTGAACTCTTTCAATTCACTTTTGCTTTACCTGACCTTTCTTTTACATTATCTGAACTATGAAAATGGTCTTCTTTCCTTATTTGGAATTTTGTATAAAAGAAAAAAGAGTGCATAATGCTCCATTAGTATCACAGAATCATAGAATGTTAGAGATTGGAAGGGACCTTCAGAGATCACTGAGTCCAACGCCCCTACCAAAAGCAGGATCACGCAGGATCACCTAGGGTAGTCTGCACAGGAATGTATTCAGGTGGGTTTTGAAAGTCTCCAGTCCACAACCTCTCTGGGCAACCTGTTCCAGTGCTCCATCACTCTCACTGCAAAGAGGTTTCTCCTCATGTTGATGTGAAACCTTCTATGTTCAAACTTGTATCTGTTGTTCCTTGTCTTATTACTGCACATTACTGAAAAGAGCCTGGCCTCCTCCATTTGATGCCCACCCCTCAGATATTTATACACATTGATGAGATCCCCTCTCAGTCTTCTCAAGACTAAACCGTCCCAGGTTTCTCAGTCTCTCTTCACAGGGGAGATGCTCAAGTCCCCTAATCATCCTTGTGGCTTTCTATTGGGCTCTCTCTAGCAGATTCCTGTCTTTCTTGAACTGGGAACTCAAAACTGGACAGAGTACTCCAGGTGTGATCTCACCAGGGCAGAGCAGAGGGTGAGAAGAACCTCCCTAGACCTGCTGAACACACTTTTATTGATGCACCTCAGGATACCACTGGCTGTCTTGGCCACAAGGGCACATTGTTGTTCCATGGAGAACTTGCTGTCCACCAACACTCCAAGGTCTTTCTCTGTGGAGCTGCTTTCCAGCAGGGCAGCCCCTAACCTGTAATGATGTCTGCTGTTATTCTTCCCAGGTGCAGGACCCTGCACTTGTCCTTATTGGAGTTCATAAGATTTGCCTTCACCCAGCTCTCCAGCCTGTCCGGATCTTATTGGATGGATGCGCAGCCTGACGGGTGTCAGCCAACCTCCCAGTTTTGTATCACCAGTGAACTTGCTGAAGGTACTCTCAATTTTCTCATCCAGGTCATTGATAAAGATACTGAACAAAACTGGACCCAGTACAGATCCCTGTGGGACACCTGTGGGGAACACTACAGGCCTCCAACTTGGCTCTGTGCCACTGATGACAACTGTCCGAACTCTGCTGTTGAACCAATTTTCAATCCACCTCACAGACTATCCATCTATGCCACATTTCCTGAGCTTTTCTATGAGGATGTTATGGGAGACAGTATCAAAAACCTTACTGAAGTCAAGATATATGACATTCATTGCTCTTTCTTCATCTATTCTTTTGGTATCTGTAGATATATGACATTCATTGCTCTTCCTTCGCCTATCCCTTTGGTATCTGTTTATGGAGTTTCTGCTTATGGAGTTCCAAAGGAGATGAAAATGGTATTGGAATACACGATTAACTGCAAAGAATATGCAGAAAACCCTATTCTTCTCCTCATGCAGAAACACATCAAGTGTATGTATTAATTTAGGGCTTGCAATTGTGTAGTTCTTGGGAGCACAGTTTTGATAGAAACTTATAGTTGCACCCTTAAGGATGGTGTTCTGTTTCAAAAAAAAAAAAAAGGACAAAAAGACACTCATTGAGAGGTACTTAACAGTTAAAAGTAGATGCTGTTGTTGCTCTCCTTTTATATGCCATTTCCATCCCCCTTTCAGTATACAGAGATCAGCTTTCCCCTCATTCTCATGTCCTTTTTTGACCAGGTAGTGAAAAGCTGAGCTTCTAGAATACACAGAAGATGGCTCTGTCCAACCGAGTTTTGCTTTCCTTCATGAGCAGAAAATGACGATAGCAAAAACTCCCAAGGAAGGAGTAGGAAAGGTGTTTATCCCATAAAATAAGAACTGTGCTTCACAGACATTTTTCTGTAGATTGAAACTTGTGATGATCTTGTTTGGTATCATGGTCACATCACATGAGGACAAAGCCTGTCAAGTGTGCTTTTTGTCTTAGTCTATACTTATCAGAAGGAAAAACAATATCATAATCCTGCCACATGCTACCTTCAGAGATCTGTCACGCTTGCTGCATAGTCTGGTATTTAGCATCATGAATCATTTGCTGTGTCTTTTATTTGTATGTCATTACCTAAAGTACATGTATTAAATTCTCAGTGTTTTTCAGACTCTTAAAGATGCAATTTCATGCCTGACAACTCCGTAAAATATATTAGATATTTTCCTTTCTTTTAAATTTAAACCAGAAAGCTGGCTTCAGTGGATGTTTCAATTGGTTTTTTAAATCTCTCCAAGCTTGTGACATTTGTAACTGTTCAGATGTTAACCCAAACCATTTACCCATTCACCTTGGTAACAGCATACTTTTGGTTTTTATGTACTGGGCTGGACATCAAAGACATGTTTTTATTGCAGATTTTACTAGCCAAGTTTGGATTTGTAACAGACCCTGTTCTGTAACAGCTGAATTGTATAGACAGATCTTTTAGATAAAAACAGGTGAACTGTGATCAATCAAACCCCAAATTGAAACCTTCTCTCCATGTTTGTTCCCCACCCTGCTCTCTACTCAGCTTTTGGCCAGGCTGGGCTACTTTCTGGAAATAAATGCTTTATTTGGCATTGCTCCTTGCCATAGGAAGCCTCAGTCTTCCTGTGGGAAGACCAACACATACACACACACACGTGCACACTTAACAGTATCTTTTTAGTGTAGAAAATGAGAAGCTTTATAGCTAACTTATCCAAAAGGAACCCAGCTAATTATGGCTGCATTAAATGATTCTTTTTCTATGAGGGAAACAGATGCCTGTAGCACCTTGTGTTACATTGCCCTCCCAATTCTGTCCCTACAGAGCTCCTGGAGATTCACATATGTAGCTATGACTTGTCTTATACTTAGAACAATATCTCCTTCTTCACTTCTTCCAGAAAATACTAGAAGAAAAATAATGGCTTATCCTTCTGTTCAGTCAAGCCCTCTTTCTCTGCAATCCATGCATAAATTTTCTACACATGAATATTAATGCTACTGTACAAGTAGGACTAAATACATTACCTGATCTTCATAGTAACTTCCACAAACACTTGATTTAATACAGTTGAGAGTTCTAGATGACTGGGCAAATATGAGACAGGATCTCAGAAATCATTTTGGCAACAGGTATCTGAACTACATATTAAGAAACATAAAGAGGGTTCACTGTCATTTTCATTCATTGAGCTTCATACAAGAAAACACTCTATTAAACAAGTCAGGGTATTAGATGTTTCAATAGATGTTATCAACCAGTTTTTGTGGTGAAGACTATTTCCAACTTATTTCCAAGAGAAAAAAGTGAACAGAAGGTGCTTCTGAATGAGAGTTTAATAGTAATGATATATAGTGTCTGCCATCCCAGAGCAATTTACAAATGATACTCATAAGAGTTACTCTGTTCATCCTTGAAATGCCTCCATTTCTCAGCTGGAGGTTGGAATCCAAGCAGAAAATTGGCACAAGGCAGAAAGAAGATCAGCAGGGGAAAGGGAATTTTGGCCAAAAGTTCGTAGACTTGGGAAACTGCATCTTTTATGAGGTGGAGTGGCGGGGGGGGGTGGGGAATGCTTTTGGGAATTATCTACCAGTGAAAGATGAAAGACTAAAATCTGCCAGGTTGTGGGAATATTTTGCCAATAAGTCAAAGGTAGGCCATGCCTTCCAGGTTAAAGTACAAATTAGCACGTCATATGTACTTGAAGAAGTTGGCCATTGGTGTTTATGGATTTGCTCTTACTTGAATGTGTTGTCAATGCAGCACACACTACTGTGTACCACGCTCACTTCTGCTGTGACTACAGGCAATTACAAGGTATGTCAACAGGCTGCAGTGCCTGATCTGAAATCTATGATGGAAATTCTCATAGAAATTCCTCCTCGAGCTGCCTCTGTTGTTTGAAAGGAAAAAGCAGAGCTATACTCCCCTGCTATGACAGCTATTCTTCATCATTGTTTTGGTAAGCTCTGAGTTGTTTGCAACACAGCAGTGATTTACCCAAGAATTAGAGGAATTCTTTTTGTCACCTTTATGCTTCCCACTAGCACATTAAAATACACATTTCATTCACCCAATGTTATGGGAGGTATAGACTTTTGTTTGGATGTACAATTCCTTCAGGTGTCATGCAGACCATTTATAAAATGTGCTCTATACCTTGCTTCTCAGTTTCTCACCTCTGGTTTACATGATGTTTTATGAAATGCTAAAACACACTAATCTGAAGATGAAGCATAGTACACAACCATTTAAACTGCCCTACAGTTTAATGAAAAATTACAATAGCACGAATGGACACTAGCAAGTGCCCCAATCCAGAGCATTAAACTACAAGAGGCCTTTAATTTTGTTTCAAATCTGAATTTTTTACCCCTCCTTTACCCCTTAGTATCTCTCCCAGTGCAGAATTTTCCCACTAGCCATCTGGCTCTGGGAAAGCATTTGAGAAAGAACAACGATAGGGGAAGAATGATTTAAGAATAAAATATCTGCAGCAATAGAGAGAAAAGTAGTTGGTTTAGTGCTTGAGTATGTAAACTAGCTTGAGCTTTGAAGCAAAGTCATTAGGGCAGGTTGACAGACCAAATGACAAGTGAGGGAACTCCGCATAGGAACATTTCTCATGGTTAGAACAGGGCAGCAGGTTAACCCGTTACTGAAGGATTAACTGTTCATCAGTTGTGTGCTGACATGTCTGAAAAACATTTGGCCCCTTCGTCTATGATTCACTTCAATTCTGCCAGCCCTTTGTAACCCTGAAACGCCTAACGTTTCTGTCTTCTCAGAGTTCTTCTGACATGACAGATGGTTTGAGAAATACTGTTGCACTAAATTTCATTACAGAATTTATTGTGGGCTTTAGCAGAACATCAGTCTGAAAAGTAAACTTTCTCTCAGTTTGTAAAAACAGCTCAATTTCACCTGTTATACTCAAGTATGTTCAGAGAGAGTGCTTCTGAAAAAGAGATGCCAGAGTCATCATGAACTAATGCACTCAGTGAGGAATTCACCCATTTGTATGATGAGTTGTGATACAGGGAAGAAAAAGAAAAGAATATATAAGTTTCTCTGTTTTAAAGTGGTTTGCAAATTTGGTGGAGATCTCATTGCTACTCAGCCATGCCATGGAGATGTAGATAGGAAAGTGGTACTATGCTCTTTTAATCAGTTCTGAGTAGTTAATGATAGAGACAATTTTCTGTTCTTGCTCTTTTCTTCTCTAGTTTATTTTTCAAAGGGGAAATATTTGATAAAATGTCACAAATATGAATAAACTTGAGAACTTTACTGAAAGATATCTCCAATAAAGATTGCAGAACAGACAGTAGTGGGAAAGTCACAGGATTCAAGTTCTTTTTTATGAAGATCTGGAATCTTCCCAGATCTTCTGGACTGTACACTTACAGCACAGAAGGCAAATCACATCCTGGGCTACAACAAAAGAAGCCAGGCCGGTGGATCAAGAGAGGTGAAGCCCTAGAGGGAAGGGGAGTGCAGAGCAGCTGGTCTTCAAGGATCACCTTTTCCATGTCCAGGAGCAAAGTATATTGACAAAGAGGAAGGCAGGAAAGAATGTCAGAAGACCTGCCTGGATAAGTAAGGAGCTTCTAGACACACTGTCACACAAAAAGAAACTGTTCAAGGAGTCAAAGAAAGGATGGCTAGAACAGGAGGCATATAAGGCAGGTATCTGAGCAGCAAGAGACCTGATTAGAAAAGTCAAAGCTCAGTTAGAATTAAATCTAGTCACAGAGATCAAGGGGAATAGCAAAAGTTTCTATAGGTACATTAATGGCAAAAGGAAGATTAGGGCAGGTGCAGGCCCCCTCAGAAAGGAAATGGGAGAACTGGTGACAAGTGATGGGGAGAAAGCCACAGTTCTCAATGAATTCTGTACCTCGGTCTTAACTGAACAGGGCTCCAGCCACACTCCTGAAATCACAGAGGGTAATGGCAGGGGCTCAAAGAAGGAACTGCCCACTGTAAGTGAAGATCAGGTTTGTGACCACCTAAAGAACTTGAGAATGTACAAGCCCATGGAACCAAACAGGATACATCAACAAGTACTGAGGGAATTGGTGATGAGGTTACTAAACTGCTATTACAGTCTAAAAGTCGTGGCAGGCCAGTGAAGTTCCCACTGACTGGAAAAGGGGAAACATAACTCCCACTTTCAAAAAGGGAAAGAAAGATGACCCAGGGAACTATAGGCCAATCAGTCTCACCTCTGTGCCCAGTGAGATCATGGAGCAAATCCTCCTGGAGGCACTGCTGAGGCAGAATAATAACAAAGAGATGGCTGGGTACAATCACCACAGCTTCTCCAAGGGCAAATCCTGCCTGATAAACCTGGTGGCCTTGTATGACAAGATCACAACATCAACAGACAAGGGGAGAGCAGTCACTGTCATTTATCTGGACCTGAGCAAAGCCTTTGACACTGTCCTGCATGACATACTGGTATCCAAGCTGGTAAAATATGGGTTTGATGGATGGACCATTCAGTGGATAAAGAACTGGCTTGATGGCCACACCCAAAGAGTGGCTGTCAATGGGTCCATGTCCAAGTGGAGGCCAGTGACAAGTGGAGTCCCACAAGGATCAGTACTGGGACCAGTCTTGTTCAACATCTTTGTTGGCAACATGGACAGTGGCATTGAGTGCACCCTCAGCAAGTCTGCTGATGACACCAAGCTGTGTGGTGCAGCAGACATGCTGGAGGGAAGGGATGGCATCCAGAGGGACCTTGACAGGCTGGAGAGGTGGGCACAAGCCAACCTCATTAGGTTCAACTATACATGGAGCTTAAAAATTTGGTTAGTGCTAACGGGGAGGTTTGGAGCTGACACAGAACATCCTTACTTGCACTTTTTTTTTTTTCCTTCTTGTAATGGTTTAACCTCAGACAGCAGTGAAGCACCATGCAACTGCTTGCTCGCTTCCCCACCAACAAGGGTGGGGGAAACAACTGGAAAAAAGTAATAAAACTCATGGGTTTAGATAGAGTTTAATGGGCCAGAAAAGGAAGGGAAAATAATAGTAACAATGGAATATACAAAAGAGGTGATGTACAATATAATTGTTCACCACCCACTGATGTCTGACCAACAACCAATGCTAAGCCAGTCTATGACCAATAGTGTTCCCTGCCCAATTCCCCCAAGTTTATATACTGGACATGATGTTATATGGTATGGAATATCTCTTTGGCTTGTTTGAGTCAGCTGCCCTTGTTGTGATCCCTCCCAGCTCCTTGTGTACTCCCAGCCTTCACTGGCAGAGCAGTATGAGAAGTGGGAAAGTCGTTGGCTTAGTATAAACACTGCTCAGTAATAACTAAACTGTCAGTGAATTATCAACATTATTCTCATCCTAAATCTGAAACATGGCACTATACCAGCTACTAGGAAAAAATTATTTTATTCAGGCAGAAACCAGGACACTTCTACACATCCTATGTCACTGAAAAACCTAATCTCATATATTTTTTTCCTTCCTGGTTCCAAATTATACAAGTCTTTTCCATTTCTTCACAGAATATAATTTTTCTCTGTTACATTTACTCTTGCCACCTACATATGGCTATGGGCTATATGAAGTTGCATAGAATTATCTAGACTTTTCCCACCTCCTCCACCCCTTGGACATGTCTAAAACTTTTTGTTTTCTTCATGACTGACTTTCAAAATACAATTTGCATCGGAATTCTAGAAATATCTTCTGTATATACTTAGGCCAATGTTCTTAACTAAGCATTCTCTTTCTTTAGTATGTTAGTGGGAAGAAAATAAACATAGAGTAGCTATCTTAAAGTGATCTGCAGTAACTCATCAAAGCAGAGTTTTCTTGAAAACTTTAGTCATGAAAATCACAAACAGCTTCCATGCACTAAACGACACCAAATGCTACCCCTGAAGCTTGAAGAAATCATGGAAACAGTTCTTCAGTGCATTTCCCCATATTGATCCATATGAATTTTCATGCTCACAATTCTGCATAATTCTCAGGTTGAAATGGATTCAGAGCACACAATATGAAACTCAACCAAGCATTCTGCTTCCCATAACCGAAGCTCAAAACCATACATCAGCCTGACTTCTCTCAAAGTAGTTTTCACAAAAGGCATGCAAGCATTGACAAACCCCATGTTGAATTCCAAATACATAATATGGCTTTGGTTTCATTGTAAACAGTCTGGATGGATTTGATTTTCTATATTAAAATGTTTTATGCAGTCTTCAGAAGGGCTTAAATAGGGAAAAAACAAAATGAACTCTGGTGTTAATAGTCTGCAACTTCCCTCCTGGTCTTTGGAAACTGAAGTCGCAATGGCTCCTAGCTACTAAGGAACAGATTTTGAGGAATCTGCAGCTGACCTTCCAGGTTTCACAGGAGGCATTGCACATATCTTCCAGGAAAAAAACCCTATCTTCTAACACCATCAACCTAACTAATCAACTCATAAATAGTTCTGCATTGCACTGCAGCATGGAACCTGCAGCTGCCTGAGTATTCGTGCAGAAAATGTCTAGAGGAACACTGATTCCTATTGGGTTAAGGACCTCTTGAAAGAAATCCTGATACTCAGACAATATGGATGTGAAAAAAAGCAGTATCACTCTTTATTTCAGAGATTTATAATCAAAATATCATTTGAGAGACTATTCCTTTCCTGTTTTAGCTAAGCTGCACAATCACTTGCAGCTATACCTACAAGTATCCTAAAGCGCTTGGAACTTCCTAGACTACTTTGGTTGTATCTGCCTTTTGCAACATTTTAGAAAAAAAAATTAAAGATTATTTTCTTGGATGCATCAGAGGAACATTCTCAGTATCAGTTAGAGGGATCTTGTCAGCTGTATTTATCAGCATCCCTACATTTCTGAGATCAAATCAAAGAGATTTTGCTTGACCTCTCTTATTTTACTTTGCAGTGAAAAGAACGAAGAATAAAGTCTCAGATAAAATCACGACTGGTCTGAGAGGTTGTTTAAGTAAGTACTGTATGTCAGCTACTGGAAATGGCTATGTTATTCAATCTATAGTTGCAGAATCATCAAAATGAGCTTCAGGTCAGGGTTTACATATGTGTATTTGTATGGATAACTTTGTTACTTTAATTTCTGGAAAATGTGAGTATAAGTATAGACCAGCATGAAATTCATGCACAATTATAAATTTGGTGCTGAATTATCCAAGGCTTTAGCTACAGCTTTAAGAAAATGAATACTAGCATTTCAAGAAGGAGGAAGAGGATTTAGAGTATCCTGATAAAGGAGGACCTGGGATGTCAGAGGTGGCATAGTGTAACACCGTCCTCACATGAACAGTGGGCAATTGGTAAAGCCTTGAATGCACTCAGAAGCTTCTGCAGCTTACAAAAGATGATTTTTTACAACCCTCAGCCTAGAGATTGGTTCACAGGTGTTGTCAGAAGGCCACTGTCTAACTCTGTCCTGTGTAGTCCTGCCATGTAAGTGCTAACACATTTTTCATCTGTGCTTTGTTGCAGTTCTTCCTTCTGTAGAATGTATATTAAACTCTTCCATGGAAAAGGGATGATGTGAAATCTGATTGATATTTGTCCCAATGTTTTACTATTGATAAGTGGTGTCAAAGGAGTGTTAAGTGGAGCTAGAAGCTAGATACAACTTTTACCTCTTCAGAGATGGAGGTGTTTGGGTCTTGATGTCTCTAGCTATCTATTCACTCTTCAGTATTTATTCAAGACAGAGTTAATGACTCAAAGTTTTAAAACAAACTTTGGAAGAGGAAGTTGAACTAAGACAAATAAGCCAATGTATTTAAAATTCCCAGAGTGAAGGTATTAAGAAAAAAAAATACTGTGAAGGAAGTCTTTCTCCCAGCTGTTCTTTCTCATGTCAGGTGAATTCACACTCTGACTTGACTTTAAATGATCGTAAAACATCTCTAACATAAACAGTATATTTAACAAAGATAGCAGTGGCCTCGTTAGAAGTGCAGTAGTTTCTCACAGCTCCTCTGCTTTCAGGGACTGACTGGTAACTTTGCAGTGGATGTGCTGCAGACACATTCCAACTCTCTGATGCTAGCAGCAGCCGCACCAAGAGCTTCACTGTTGTACAGCATAGCTAATTAGCCAAAGCTTGTCAGATAAGGAAATACATTTATTTCAACAACTATGAGTTATTGTCATCTAAAGAAAATCTTCCTGGGCTCTGATGTAAAGGTTCTGTGAAAATCTTGTTTCAGGATTCTCTTTACAAAAATTACGCTGACTTTTCGTCAGATTTTTTGAGGTACTGTCAATATAT
Source organism: Indicator maculatus (assembly GCA_013399975.1). Classification (NCBI taxonomy): domain Eukaryota; kingdom Metazoa; phylum Chordata; class Aves; order Piciformes; family Indicatoridae; genus Indicator; species Indicator maculatus. The sequence continues at coordinate 419,802 of VXBD01007208.1, forward strand.
CTGAGAAGATTTTAGCCTAGAAGATTTACCTTTTTTGATTAACTTTTCTATAAGAAATTGCTCCTTCAGGAGTTCTGCAAAATTGCAGACTAAACTCTGTTCTGTTCTCTGACCAACTTTGAACACACATTGATCCTAAATATTTTCAGACTTTTCATTATTCAGTTATACAGCCATTAGGCATTCATGTATAATAGTGCAGTAGATTTTAGTGCTTTCTGTCAGATTCCCTGAGACACAAATTATTCTTCAAAGTGTTTTTGCTGTAAGACCTACCTGCCTACTGCTTGTTCTGAGCTTCTTCCATACACCATCTTCTCTTTCACTCATTCTAGAATGAGGTAACTTGTGCCTTCTTTCAGCTGTTACCAAAGTAAACATCAGTCAACATGGCTCTGAGAACTAACTCCCAAACACCCCTTTCCCTCTTTCTGCTGTGTTAGACATGAGAATATTCATCTGTTCTCTACCTTTGCCTGCTGTTCCTATGTCAGCTCTTACTCAAAATTGCCCGGTCTTGAGGGGCTGAACTCATCAGAGTTCTTATTTGAAACTCAAAAAACATTATGCAAAAGTAAAGGTAGATTTTGATTTCTGCAGGTTTGTGGGGGGTTGAAATTACCCCCAAAATAAAATTTGCCAGACTAGCTCAGTTGAAAACAAATGAAGCACGCTACAATCTAGAAATATGAAATGCAATTAATATGTATAAAATATACAATGAATGTGTATAAAATATACAGTATTTACAATATATGAAAACCACAAGAACCCTCCTGGAAAAAAACAGGGGGTTCCCAACAGCTTCCCCCTCTCCCCACCCTTCTCTCCTGTACACGGGACAAGAGAAACAAGGAGAAGAGCAGAGAGGAGCCTATTAGTACTTAGCCACAACAAAGAACTGCAGCCAAGGTCAGCAAGCCAGCAGAAGTACCAGTTAGTATCTGCTAGAGTGAAGAAGCAGAAAAGAGTTTACACCCTTAACTTTGTTATTTTTCAGATCAATGGGATTATTTAGACCTTATAATTATTTTCCCTTTTATAGCCAATGGTAATTTATTTACATTCTACCACATTCCTACTCAATCTGTGGAAAATTTTCCTAGGCACAGCCTAAAACTACCATGAGGTTGAATGTAAGAATTCCACTACTAGTCCTTACTACCATATTTTTCTTTTTCATTGCCTCTTCATTGCCACAAATTGAATATTTTCATAACCCAGAGAGAAGGGACTCAATAGCAAATCTGAGATTCAGGCCCAATTCCTGTGTGAACCAAGGCAAATCCCAGAGTTATGTGATATGTATATGACAATACTTGTAAACTCCCACTGCTTAGTGGGACTTGGTATTCCTAAATTCATGACTGCAAATAAGTTTCTTAAAAAATATTATTATAATAATTTCTGTTAAAAACCCCCAGCAATTATAACCACTCTTCTATCCATCTTAATTGCTCTGAGCAGAAAAAGTTTTTACATCTGAGTTTGTTCATTATGAAGCATGCTAGCTAATATCCAGTCATATGGGAGTGACAAAAAAACCCTGACACATCTCTTCAAGCATCACCGAATCATAGAATTGCCTAAATTGGAAAAGGCCTTTAAGATCATTGAGTCTAGTCTTTAGCCTAACACTGACAAGTCCTTGACTGAACTGTAATCCCAAGCACTATATCTACACAAGTCTTCCAGGGATGGAAGTACCTACAACACCTTGCTGGGCAAGCAGTTCCAATGCTTAATAACCCTTTCAGTGAAGAAATTCTTCCTAATATCCAATCTACACTTCCCTTGTCACACCTTGAGGCCATTTTCTCTTGTTCTATCACTTGTCACTTGTTTGAACATGCACCTCCAACCCATAAACTGGTCCAAGTTAAGAGCTCTCTTGTAATACACTAAGATTATTGCACAAAGGTTTTTTGCTTAGACAGAGGTTGCACAGGTACCCTGATGTGTTCAGTCAAGATTCTCCAACTGATTTCCAGAGCACTGAGAAACACAACATAATTTTGGTAACCGATGCTAGAATCTGAGCAGATGTTTTGTAATTAAGTCTACTCATACATGGATAATTACCCTGCTTCATAATTGCAATGAGAGAAAATTAAATTTAAAATATGCAGGTGGCAAATAACTCTTACCATAACCTAATTTTTGTATGAATGTTGCCTTAGGCTAGGCATATGTACTCTGTAAAGAAAAAGACTGATATTTTCCTCTCTCTTTTTAATTATTCAGCACTAAAGTATCTGCTTTTGCTGTGATTTTACAAGAAAGGAAAGGAAAGGGAAGGGAAGGGAAGGGAAGGGAAGGGAAGGGAAGGGAAGGGAAAGGAAG